>OZ012696.1:34843953-34926786 GCA_963942565.1 Maea johnstoni
CCTGAAAAAAAGTCTCTTCTGCATTCATAATAATTTTGAAAATAACTTAAGAATACTGTATGGATTCAAATAATTTTAATGCGGATTGCTTATAAGTTTTGAGTGATTATTCACATTCAAATGATGGCGAAAAGCTTTCATAAGAAAATGTCTTTACGATATTAGTGGATTAAGCCATTTTGCATCTTCATTGCACACATAGTCTTGAAAAAGCGAACATATGAACAAATGATTCCGAATAGAAGCTTTCATAAGAAAATGTCTTTACGATATTAGTGGATTAAGCCATTTTGCATCTTCATTGCACACATATTCTTGAAAAAGCGAACATATGAACAAATGATTCCGAATAGAAGCTTTCATAAGAAAATGTCTTTACGATATTAGTGGATTAAGCCAATTTGCATCTTCATTGCACACATAGTCTTGAAAAAGCGAACATATGAACAAATGATTCCGAATAGAAGCTTTCATAAGAAAATGTCTTTACGATATTAGTGGATTAAGCCATTTTGCATCTTCATTGCACACATATTCTTGAAAAAGCGAACATATGAACAAATGATTCCGAATAGATACTTTCATAAGAAAATGTCTTTACGATATTAGTGGATTAAGCCATTTTGCATCTTCATTGCACACATATTCTTGAAAAAGCGAACATATGAACAAATGATTCCGAATAGAAGCTTTCATAAGAAAATGTCTTTACGATATTAGTGGATTAAGCCATTTTGCATCTTCATTGCACACATATTCTTGAAAAAGCGAACATATGAACAAATGATTCCGAATAGAAGCTTTCATAGGAAAATGTCTTCAAGATATAAGTGGATTAAGCCATTTCGCATCTTCATTGCACACATAGTCTTGAAAAAGCGAACATATTTTTTCTTTGTTCAAATGAACTTTAAGATTTGAAGAATCGTTTATCAAGATATTTTTTGGTGTCATACAATATGTACGCAGCAGCTGCATGTAATCGAGTTAAGAGAATATATATATATATATATATATATATATATATATATATATATATATATATATATATATATATATATATATATATATATATATATATATATATATGTCTCAGACAATGAATGAACTCCTCTTTAGACAGAAAATCTCAAAACTCCCAGAACACAGCTCTGCAGAAGAACTTGCAAATAGGTTCTCATGCTTTTTCAAGTTGCTTTTAAAATTAGGGATAACCTTCCTGACTGCTCTGAAATCAACCTGGAAATAGCACAGCCACCACCTGTTTCCACTCTGACTGTTCTGCGAAATACAACAGAGGCGGAGGTATGGAAGATAATTTGCAAGTCTCCTGCAAAAAGCTGCATGCTGGATCCAATCCCAACTTGGCTCATCAAAGAAAGTAGAAGTGAATTACTTCCAGTGATGACTAACATCATCAATTCTTCTCTCAGATCTAGCCAAGTACCAAAATCCACGAAGTCGGCTGTAGTGACTCCGTTGCTAAAGAAATTTACACTAAATCCAGATATTTTGAAGAACTACCGTCCTGTCAGCAACCTCTCTTACATCTCAAAACTGCTGGAGAGGGTGGTGGCGAAGCGACTAACTGACTACATGACTGAAAACAACTTGCACGAACATTTACAATCTGCGTACAAGCCTGGTCACAGCACAGAGACTGCCCTAGTGAAAGTACAGAATGACATACTAACTAGCATTGACCAGCACGGAATAGTTATACTGGTCATGTTAGATCTGAGTGCGGCGTTCGACACCATCGACCATGATATTCTATTCAGCAGAATGGAAAATACACTAGGTATTATGGGTCAAGCACTTGCTTGGTTTAAAGCCCGTCTCACACAGACGTGTCAAGCTAGGACTTTTTGCCAAGACCTAGCTAGGACACCCAGGACATCACGATTTTTTTGAAGCCGACAAAGTCCTAGGTGAAAATTGAGGAAATATATGCAAATTAGGATGTCTTGGTGCTGTCGGGGACACGTCGGGGACCCGTCGCGGACAGTGTGAACGGTGAACAAGACGTAGTTGATGGACGCATAGGACATCCTGAGTAAGTCCTGTTAGGTGGGGATTTGTCTGTGATGTGTCGGGGACATATCGCGGACAATGTTAGGACAATGCGGACATGTCCCAGACATTATGCAAATTACTATTTTTGTCCCCGATGTATATAGGACATATTCGATGTATCCGGGACGTGTCGGGGACAAGGCGTGGACATGTCTTGAGCGTCTTGTATCTGTCCCATAAAAAATTCAATCACCGTAACATAGTATAGTATAGTATGTTTATTGACTGCATTGACATGCAAAATAATACAGTATACATTAATAAATAAGAAATAAACATGTCGCCAAAAAAAACGTGTATTTACCTGGCCAAATGATCTAGTCAGATTCATAAATTTGCAGCTACTTACAACGTAATACCTATTATTATTATTATTATCATTATTATTATTATTATTATTATTATTGTTATTATCATTATCATTATCATTACTAGCTGCAACCAATGCACAGCACGGGCTTTAATACACCGCTTCTTAGTTTTATGAGATAAGAACCGCCAACATTAGCAGCCAAAGGAAGATCTCTTTAGGATCTTTCTAACATAATGTTGTGATTTCTGGATCTACAATTACAATTCTAATATATTTTAAAAGACCGCCTTTCTAAATGTATAAAATTTGTTGTCTTAAGGCCCAGTAATAAGTGAGAAATCATCAAATGAAAACGGACATATTTTGCCAAGAATGTCGGGAAATCAAAATGTGTGTTTAAGGCGTTTTTATTCAATGATCTCTCCGTGATTACTGGGCCTAAAATTATGTATGAATGCAATTTTATGATGTTTTGTTGCTGAGGTGGTAGCCATGGTATATTGTAGGAATTGATCACGGGAGGGGTTCCCAAGGGGGGGAGCACTTGGGTAATTAGGGGGGCGCATACGCTCGTTATCAAAAATTTAAAAAATACCCCTAAAGCACTAATTTCTGGCCAAAAAAGCACCCTTATTTCAATAAAATCGCTGACTTTCTCAACCAAATAAACACCCCTTCTTTATCAAAAACACTGACATTCGATGAACGGGAACACAAATTTTAACATGAGGTCTTACGACACTTTTAGAAATCTCAATTTAATTTTCCTCAAATTTTGCCAAAGGAAAGAACAGAGCACAGTGATCTTCAAAACAACTTAAAATCATGGGGTCATCAACTTAGTTTTTTTTCACCGATTTTTGAAAAATTAATGCACTTTATGTCACAAACATCACTTTCTCCAAAATTGGTGTCTTTCTTTGCTAGATTTATCCCTCAAGAGATACTGACACAGCCTGAAATACTGTTCTGCCTTGGAAATTATTTTTCTGCTGTTATATAGGAATCATTGGGCAAAATCAAGGAATTTGAGAAACAAGTTTTTGACCCCAAATTGATATAAGTCAGAATTGCCTAGTTTAATTTTCACCAATTTTTGTCTACACTATCTACACAATGCTCTTTATAAGAAGACATAAAGAAAATGATAGGTCATCGTGTTAGTTTTCGAACCACAGATGGTCAAAGTTTGTGAAATAGGACTTTTTTGGGGCAATTTTTTATGAAAATGTTAGAAAAGAGTTACTCAATTGTTACCGTGTATACCCATGCTTATATACGATATTGTTGAGCAAGGGATCCCCATTTTATACACATGAATTATCACTCATTATGCCTGAAAACGTGTCAAAACATCAAATTCAATAAATATGGAAATCACTGTAGCCAAAAACAAAAAACTCGTAGAATAATATTTTTAATAGGCAGGTATAATCAGAATTGGTACATATTCAATAAAAAATCAATTTATTTTCAATTTTTCTAGTGATGTCAGGTAAAATGTAATAAATTATTTTAGTTTGTCCAAAACCCAATAGGTGTCATCGGTATAGAGTATCGTGAGACCTTAAGATTGTATAATCCTCTGCCTGTTTAGCGGCAGCAAGTGGCGGCAGCAAACTCGGAAGCCCAGTCACTTCGGTAGTCACTCGGGCGTCAGTGCCGCGTATAATTTGTGGATTGTAAGGGGATTTTCACTGCCCCCATACTTCGTACCTGGGTACAAAAAGGTACCCTTCTTTTACAAAATCGCGGACATGCGGAGGTCTAAAAAAAAGACCCCTTCTTCCCAGAAATTCATAACGGGAGTGCACCTCGTTCTGGCCTCGTTGTGGTGTGGGAATTCCCAACCGACGTCACGGGGAATCCCCAATTCACGTGATTAGGCCACGGCAAAAAATCGTGTCCTAACACTGTCCTACCACTGTCCCGGGACCATTTCCCTTCAGGACACCTACTTTTGAGCCCCAGACACAGTTAGGACAATGCCGACTGTCCTAGGACAGGTCCCCGATATTGTTAGGACACGTATGGGACAACAATTTTGTCTTGCGTTTTCTGGATGTCCTAGCGCGGAATTGAGACATGTCTCAATTCCGAGCTAGGACACGCACGACAGGCAATTTGTCGTGAATGACATGCCCTCTGTCGGCGATGCACCTAGGACACCCAGGACAGTGTTAGGACATGACCTAGGACGGTGTAACGATCAGGAATTGAACGAATTATTTGAACAAAATTCCTGATCGTGGCATGTCCTAACACTGTCCTTACACTTGTCTTGCCTGTGTGAGACGGGCTTTAGTTTCTCTATGTTGGCAGTATGCACAGGCTTCAGACTCTTTTATGCCCATATGACAAAGTCTTGTGTTTGTAGCCACCCTCTCATGCCACACCTTGTATTGGATATCCCACAGATACATATTTCTGGTGTGTGTTTTTTGAAAAGTTTAATAAATTGTTTAACTTCATCTATTTCAATGTCTATCATTAGATCCATCTCCGATTTATGTGATATTTCTTGTAAAATTTTAATCCCATAATGTCCTGTCTTCCTATATATATTTTGACATCCTTTTTGTTGTAAAAAGACCACATTCAACAGTACTGGTCTGTAAGGACCTATATTTATGCTCTGCTTATCTGCATTTGATATGAATCTTTTAACACTCTGGTTTATGGCCATATATTTTAAAAAGGTAATTCCTTTAGTTCTCTCTAATTCTTTTTTGGTCAATATTTCCCAAGTTATTCCTAATATATCTGAGACCATGACCACGTATTTTCTTTGGAGTTTTTTTTTATTACTGGTAAATTCATATTCTGATCATACCAAAGTGGCCAACTTAAGTAGTCCAGGTCATTTTTAGGCATTATTCCTTTTCTTAGCTCAATAATTGAACTCATTACATCCTGCCAAAAAATATTTCTTATATTGTTTCTTTTTAATTCTATAAATTTGTTCCCAAACATCCAACATTTATCTATTTCATAGGCAAGCGGAAATACAGTTCATCCACTGTCTGTGGATATTATCCTTCTCAACCAAGTCGTTTTAAGAGCGGAAGAAAAAATGTCCAAGTCATGTAGCTGTAAACCACCCAGTTCATATAGATACTCCAATATTTCTCTTCTAAATTTCGGTTTTTTTTCTCCCCATAAGAAATCTTTACATATTCTATCATATTCATTTATGAATGACTGGGAGGGATTTGGTAGGGACAGCAGGATGTGAGTAATCATACTGGAAACCAAACTTTTGAAAACTGAAATTTTACCATTTAATGTTAGTTTCCTTCTTTTCCATTGTCATAAAATTTTCTTCATTTTTGGAAGTTTCAATCTACAGTTATCATCTGTTATTTTGTGTAATTCCTTTTTATTAAATTGTATCCACAATAACATAAACTCATCTGTTAACTCCATTTTTTTTCCTTTTCTAAATTAATCATCCTGCTGCCCCCCAAATTTCCAAGTGGTACCATCTTAGTTTTTTCTATATTCACTCTCAATCCAGATACTTTATGAAAGAAATTCAGTGTATCTAATACTCTATTTAAGCTATTTTCGCAGTTTTTTGTTATTAGGGTGGTGTCGCCGGCGTGAAATTTTGTGCTCATATCCAAAGATTTCTATCCCTTCTATTCTTTTATTTTCTCTTATAGCAATTCCAAGGATTTCGGCACATACAACAAAGATGTAAGGTGAGACAGGGTCACCCTGTCTACACCCCCTCTCTAAATCTATTGATTTCGAAAAGAATCCATTTTGAGAGACTATAGATTTTGAGCCATTTTGTAGTAATTTTATCCAACTTAAAAAAATTTCCCCATAGTTACTTAGTTCAAAAACTGTCTGTATAAATGTCCAGTCTAAAGTGTCGAACGCTTTTTCAAAGTCTACCAGTATCAGTATTCCTTGTATATTATCCTTTTCGCATTCTGTCATTATGTCATGTATAAGTCTGATGTTCTCCCCTATAAACCTGTTTTGTACAAAACCCTTCTGATCATTATGTATTATACTGTCTAGTGTTGTTTTAATTCTGTTTGCTAGTAGACCACTAAATATTTTGTATGTCGAATTTAATAAGGTGATTGGTCTCCAATTTTTCATATATCTTCTATCTTTTCCTTGCTTTGGAAGACATGTTATTATTCTTATCTTTTGCTGGTCTGATAAATTTTGTTTATTTAGGTATTCTTTGAATGTATTTATCATTAAAAATTTAATTTCTTCCCAAAATACTTTTAAAAATTCATAACTATACTCATCGGGTCCTGGTGCTTTATTATTTTTAGTTTTGAATAGAACATCTTCTATTTCCTTAATTGTTATTTCTTCTTCCAGTTTATCTTTGGTTTCATCTGAAATCCTCTGTATATACTGGGTTACCCAGTTTAGAGGTGATCTATCCAAAGTAGTAGTATTCCCTTTTGAGTATAATTTTTGATAGAAATTTTTCTGTGCGTTTAAGATCCCTTCTTTATCTTTTATTAAGTTATTGTTTAAATCATGTATCTCTAATATCGTTTTGTTTATGTAGTTAGCTTTCTCTAGAGACAAAAAATATGAACTGGGTTTTTCTCCTTCATTTAATTTTAATGATCTTGCTCTAATTTGAGCTCCTTTAATTTTATCTTCTCTTATTCTTTCTAAGTTTAGTATTTCTAATTGTTCAATATTTATTTGAGTATTTTTTTCTATTCTATCTTCTAGTTTTGTTATTTGTTTAATTATCTCTTTCTCTCTTCTATATTCTTTTTTTTGCAAAGTCAATTATACTACCTCTTATCTGTACTAGCATTAATTCCCACATTATATCTGGTTTTATTAAGTATTCTATATTTAGTTCATTTAGCTCTAAATTATTCTGTTCATATAGTGTTAAGGCATATGTTCTTTTTATTAGTTTTAGTTCTTCTTCAATTTTAAGTTGTAGATCTTTGTCTTTTAATAGGTCTGTATTTAGTTTCAAAGATCCTGGTCCTCTATTCTCTTGGCTTATTATTATTTCCAGTGCTATTACACCATGGTCTGCTTTATATGGAGACATAATTTCTACTTTATCAATTTGGGTTATTAATTGTTCTGTAATAAGAAAGTAATCTTATCTTCCTGCCTTTCTTGGTGTTTTTTTCCACCAACTATATCTTTTAACATTATCATTTTTTAATCTCCAGATATCTACTAAGTCAAATTCTGTCTTTTTATCTTCTAATAGTTTACTTGCCTTTTTGTTATTCCATTTCTCATAATTATATGTATCTAGTTCGAAATTTTGGATCATATTCCAGTCTCCCCCTATTATATGAAAGACATTATTTATACTGTTAATCTTCTCAAATAGCTCTTCCAAAAAGGGCTCTATTTGTTCGTTCCGTGAGTAGACACTACCTATTGTCACTCTTCCTATCAAAGTTATCTCAATGTCTATTATAGTATATCCACCATTATCATATATTATTGTATTATGTATTTTGTATTCAAATGTTTTATTTGATAATATTGCTGTACCCCTTGATGCCGTTGAATTTCCAGATATTATTAGTTCTATATTCCAGTCATCTCGTATGTCTGTATAGTCAGTTTCTATCCAATGTGTTTCTGGTCTTTGCTCTATCTAAAATATCACATATCACTTTCTCTCAGACCTCTTGCATTTAAGGATTCTATTCTTAATTGTTCAGCCATTATGGTTATAGTATATTACCGACGGCACCACCACTAATATAGGTAAATACCCATTCCTATCATTGTAGCTAGCAACATTTACAAACACACATAACATTTCATACATATTTAAACATTTGGTATAGTAGGTCATGACATCACAGAGCACCTGTCGGGCCCACCGTCTAGTATTCAAATAGCAAGACTGACACACCACACACCAAGGAGCAATAACAATAACAGTAAAGTAAATATTACATAGGATTCATCTCCACCAAGTAACTGAACTTTTTATAAGTCTTTTTATCAATTACTGTATATGACCCGATATATATACCCAATGAGGCTTTTCCCCTCAATGGGGTCCACATCATGTTTCACATCATAATAGGGTTTCTCACCTCTATAGAGTGCAATAATGTCTATCATATGATATCCTCCATTATGCTATGGAGTTTACATTACTAAAGAAGGAAACATAATGTCTGAGCCTAAAGTCTTAAGCAGTAGTTTGGCATTTGTCTCAAAGACCCAATCTATTAGGCTGTGGCTTCAGGTGGTAATATTGAATTCTGTCGTTCGATATTGAATCTACAAAGTGTGACCAGCTCCAGGTGTAACACCTATTGACCAATCAGCATAGACAATTACAGCAGAGCAGGTGCTAATGTTACATATCCCATCTAGGTGAAAGCGATTGCAAAAAACTGCATTGCAAAATAAACTTAAAACGAATAAATATTCGATAGCAACAATTTCAAAATAAAAAGATAATTTCATTGTTGCTTATCAAAAAAAAAAAAAAGCGTATGCAAAATTCTTACTGTCATATGAAGCTGAACCATGACGTAACACTCTAGAAATCTATTTGAAGAATGATGTGAGGCCGATGAATACAAAGCAAATCTCAATATGACCATGCTCCAATTTGATGTGAAATATTTGATATAATATATGATTCTTTAAGGGACTTTGAAGATAGATATCGTAATATTTACTCTTTTATTAGCTGTCACAAGTGGACATGATTATTATTGCCTTTCTATTGTATTTAATCTTATACATTCTTTGAGGATTATGTAATTACCTGCAGTTGAATTATAATACAATGACACATATGTACTTAAAGCGGAAATAAAAATCATCTCTTTGAGAATTAAAAAAAAAGAATAATGTGAGAAATTGATGAATAAATACCGCTATATATATATATTCTTTATTGACTGTAGTCATGCTACAAAAGGTATATATCGAGTAAACAGATACAAAAGATATAAGTGATTATGAAGAAATGTAATAATAACAATGATGAGCGAACCTGCAATAACACAGCGCTAGGATCGGCAACTTATATTCTTAAAGAGACTTGATAAATGGGCATCACTTTCGGTGTCGAGTTAACAGGGATTATGCACAAACATTGTGCCATAAGTATACTCTTCTAAACTGGAATGTCCAGGGGATTAGCATTTGTCATTAACCATGGCGGGTCGATCTGCATGGCATAGATAGCGGTTATCCAATACCCCTCCTTATAGCTAAACTCTGTTGGCACATCGTCAGTCTTCAAGAGATTGGCATGACACACTAGTCTTGCTTAAGTTTCACAAATTCTCATCTTCTCAGGGAAGATGTCCGACAAGTACCACCAGGTTAGATATCTACAATTCTGACTAGTTCTGCTGATTAGATCTAAATTCTTGCAAACACGGAGTTGCACCTGCCAGTAAACATCTTCGAGCTTCCAAGCTCTTGCCCATACTCTTACTTTCCTACCATTCTTGGAAAAATGGTGATCGCGTTCCACCATACCCCTTACATCATCATATAAGTTAAAAATTTATGCGTTCTTTAGGAGGTCAGCAACCACACTAAATTCAGACGATTCATCCTGGTTTTGCACTCTTGCAAATAGAATGTGCGCACGCTGACAGAAGATGCGCTTGGAAAGGACTTGGTCGTCGAGGGCCATTATGGAGCGAATAAATAATAATTTCTTCACTTGCACGAACTTCTCCAACCTCATCCATCCAAGTGCATACAGGCAACAGATATTTGGTACTCTAGCGTAAAACCGTTGTATTTTCTTAGCCACATACAGCTGAAAAGTTTCTAGTGATGTAATTGCTCTATCGTTGAGGTGCCAATTTTCACATCCATATACGGCAGTTGAGACAACCAAGGACCAAAAGATAACATTGCAAGTGTACACAGTGAGCCCGTTTTTTCTGATTCCGAGACCAGTAGATGCGTTTAGCGTTTTTCTAGCTTTAGATAATCTTTCTTCAATTCCCGAAACATCATTAAAAACAACTGAAGCACGAATCCCAACATGATCATACTCCAGCCGTTCCAAGACTTTATTCTCTCCAAGCCTGAACTCACCCATCCGTACGTTTTGTTGATCTATAGGTCTTTCCCCCTCATAAACCAATACCCCACTCTTTCTGGCATTGAATTCATAGCGCCAAGTACACCCGTGCTGATAGACTATTCTCATCACCTGGTTGAGTTTTGTTACATTTATGCTACCAGAGGCCAGATCGTCCGCATATCCCACGGGTGTACTTGGCTCATGATAAATCTTACAGCAGTAACCCGAATTCTTCAACTGAATCAAAAGGGAATTAATAAATAGGGTATATTTGAGAAGTGATAAATATCCCCCTTGATGAATCCCTCTCTTGAGTGAATACCATTCAGAGAGGTGTCCCTGTACCTTAATAGCACAACATTGAAAATCGACGTAGCATCTATATAAGATGCGCCAGGTCTTTCCTGTAATGCCAGAGTCGTGCACTTGCTTAAACAGCCCATCAATCCAGACACTGTCGAAGGCTTTAGTCATGTCGTAGAAGCCTGGGGGGCACTCAGGTACAGAGGGGGGCTGCACCCGCGTTAGGGGTCTTTTTTTAAGACCTCCGCATGTCCGCGATTTTGTAAAAGAAGGGTACTTTTTTGTACGCAGGTACGAAGTATGGGGGTCAAAATCCCCTTACAATCCACGAAATATACGCAGCTCTGAAGCCGAGTGACTCCCGAAGTGACTGGGCCTCCGAGTTTGCTTCCACCACTTGCTGCCACTAAACGCGCAGAGGATTATAAAATCTTAAGTTAAAATGTGTTCCCGTTTATCCAATGTCAGTGTTTTGATAAAAGAAGGGGTGTTTATTTAGTGGAAAAAATCAGCGTTTTATTAAAATAAGGGTGCTTTTTTGGCCAGAAATCAGTGCTTTAGGGGTATTTTTTAATTTTGATAACGAGCGTATGCGCCCCCCTAAATACCCAAGTGCCCCCCCCCCCCCCCCCCCCCCGGGCCTAGAAGGCAACTAAACATTTGTTCCCCCCCTCCAACGACGTGGCTTTAGTCTCCTGCAGGCAAAAAGCAGTGTGGATACAAGAAAGACCAGACTTGCAGGCTCCCTGCAACTCGGATATCACTCCCTCATCCACCCACCACTCCTTCAACCTGTTCCAGATAGTTATCTCGAACAGCTTGCTGAAGGTAGACAACAGAGTGATTTCCCTATAATTATTAGGGTCCAAGTTGCAGAGATCCTTCCCTTTAAAAAGTGGGACCTGGACACCATACCTAAAGCAGCGTGGTATATACTCCAAGTCACGAATAAGGTTAAACAGTTGACAAAGAAGGGTCAGGATATCCTCCCCAGCATACTTAATCTGCTCTGCAGTAATGCAGTCATACCCGGGTGACTTTCCTAGGTTATGGGAAGAGACAGCCATCCGCAATTCATCAATGGTAAAGGGTTCCCCAAGAAACTGATCGCCATCATCAAAGTTCCCATTGAGCCCTTGCAATAAATTTGTCACCTCTGTGAAATGGTCTGTATTAAATCTTGGTGAATCTTTATCCTCCCCAAGGGCTGCAAAATGACACTTCCAGACATCAAGAACCTCCTTGATCTCATGTACAACCTTTCCGTCAGCTCTTTTAATCGCTAGAGATTTGTGGCCAGGTTTTTTTCTACATTTTTGAAGAAGTCTCCAAAAGCTGTTCTTGTCAACTTCGGCCAATCTAACCGCATCCAAAATTTCATCATTTTCGTACTGTTTCGCACAGCGTGAAAGTGCTTTCAGATTTTTTTTCTTAGTAAGCTTATATTCCGTATAATAAAGGTTTTGAGACTCCCTGGGTCTCCCCACACTATTCCAAATTCTAAAAGCACGAACTTTCAGAGTTTTCAGCTTCTGCAGCTTCGCGTTCCAGTAGGGTTTCAGATTTTTCTTGAATTTTGAATGCGGCAATCACGGGACACTTTGCACAGAGCCTGAGTTAATTCTCTAAAGCATTCATCAAGAATGACCGGGTTGGCCTCAAAAGACCTAAGGTGACGTAAGATACCTGCAATCCAGGGTTTTAACTTGCTAGTAAATTTCCTTTCAATATCTAAGTACGTCAATTTGTCCCACCTGATCCTTGCAGGGACCTCACTCCCTCCCAACACGAGTTTAACATCACTAATATAGAGATTAAGATTAACTGGTAAGTGATCCGATGAGTTTAGATAATGCCGGTCACTGACCCAGCACTCACCAATCTTATCTTCAATTATTGTTGGGACTGCGATATAATCCAAGGTAGATATGGCATTATGTGATTCAAAAGTATGAGTCGGACCAGTCGCAGATAGACGCATGTTACTGGCAACTAGGTTGTGTCTGTGTAAAAACCTAGTCCAATGAATTAGACCTCGGTTACGCTGGTCGTTTTAATAACTGATGTTCCTATTCCAGCTTCGAGGTCTAATCCAAATAAGCTAAATACAGTTGCGCATGATTCCGCCAGCTTTCTAGGGCGGAACGAAAACTGCTTCCAAAACTGACCAAAAGTACTTTTTTTTTGCAAGTTGTTTAAACTTACTTGCGTTTCCAATGTCCTTAATATGTGTTAAAAAAATCTGTGTGCTTCGTTGTTAATGTAGTCCCTTGTAAATCCGATTTTTGAGGCCTAAAACACGATGACTTGGAGAAGTTTGCCATAAGAGTGGTAATTCTGCCTCCGAGTCACGTGCACAAACAGTGGATTCGTCACTTCCGGATATCAAGTTTTGTAAAAACGCAGAATTACATGGAATGAGTAGTTAATGGAATATATTATGAACACATTAAAACTTTTGGTATTAATGAACTGGATAAGGAACAGTAATGTCTAAGAAATAAATTAAATTTACGAGAGAAGTTTGAACGGCTTCCTCGGAACGATTCTGGTGGTGACAGTACTATTCAACTAAAATAATACGTTCCGTATAATATACGATTCCGAGTGATTTTTATTTGCACGCTCTGACAACATTCGCGAGATTGGGTGTAATCACGCGAGAGCGTGTTAGTCAAGATGGCGGACGTCACACACACAGATCAAGTTGAAGTTGATTAAAGACGTGTTTGTGACTATCAAACATAATATTGGACGTTGTGTGGGTGGCGGATTTATTCATTTTAGAGGTAGGTAACGAATGCCCAGCGTGGGACGTCAGTGAATACCGTTCACTTGGAAAAATCAACGTAAGTGTCCTCAGAGCCGAGTGCTATACATGAAAGACCACAATTGCAATAAACGTTAAGGTGGCGACACATGACATCTAGACAGAAATTTCGAGCTGCCTTTATGTTTATTGTGAATGAACTATGTAAAAACCCAGACACAAGAGTCTCCTGCCTAGTTGCCAACCTACTGCTCCTCCCCCCATCCTTATTACCAATGTCTCCATTAAAATCACCAGCTACGATACAACAGCAGTTCCCTTCTCTTGGAATTAATTACTTCAGAGAGTTCATCAAGACTTGTTTCTAGGTTTTCCATACTCCCTTGAGGCGGCATATAAATTGACAGGATATAAAAAACAGAACCATTGGAGGTTTGCAACCTAATAGCACATATACGGTCATGCACTATGTCAGACACCACAGAGACTCCTGCTAGATCTTTTCTCCAAAAGATCACTACCCCCCTTTGTCCTCTCCCCTGCCCAAATCTTTCCGACGAACATGCTAGACTCGACCTAGCATGTACGTAGTGGATGGAGGACACATCATTAAGTACATGCCTATTATCATACAACCAATGCTCATTAATACACAGAATGTCTGATTCGTTAAGGAGATGCCTCATATAGGGGGTTGAGATATCCTCTGACATTCCATGCTTTTATCCTGAGCTTATCAATATTACTCATACCACTTTGGGTTAGAGCCGACATGTATAACCAGATTATAAGTAGTATGCAGAGGTTTCCGGCCATCATAGTTTTGTATAGCAATATCAGAGAAACCCCAATTCCTTACATCACGAGGCACAGGTAGGTGACCAATTTGACTGAGAATATAAACAAGAGGACACATATAAGGTAAGTACCACTCGTCAAACCGTGGCATTCCCCACACAATCATGTGCATGGTTAATTTGGAATAGAGTTCCTGTATAAGACTGGAAATGTCTTCATTGGGAAAGTCAGCCCATTTTCTCTTCGAGAATTAAAAACAAAATGTTGAAAACAACAAAACTAATAATTTGTGATAAGATTCCTATCTTTATGCGTTATCATCAATGCATTTCCTAATATGATAGAACAAATGTATGCTAATGCGGTAATTACTGATGCCGAGTTTCAGCGTAAAAGCCTCCTGCAACTATTTCCCCCGTACCCAGTCCTATGCGAGAGATGCATTTGTGCGTGTTGGTGGTCGCTATCAGGCGATGGGGAAAGAGAGAGACAGAGATTAGAAGTCCCATCAATGACAGTGTTGATAAAATACTTAACGGAGATTAACTACGTTTGTCTTTTTTTCTAGAAAAAAGGTGAAACGAGACAGACGCCTGATAACTGCCAGTCTGTCTGTGAAACCAGTGAAGGTATTCAATGCCGACATTTAATTCCTGCACTAAATGTGTGGGCAGCCCGGGCATAATACACGACCGCACTCTTTGACGAAAATACGGTAGTTGAGAATACCTATAACAGCCCCCTTATAGATATACTCAACACAATGGTAGAGATGGGGTTAATAGCGACTGCAAAAGAATGGAAAATGGAAGTATTGTGTATAGTAAAAGGATCTGGAGTAAAATAGTGTGGGGAAAAATATGGCAGTATGAAGACTCCATATGGCAAGATGAGATTGTATCCACAAACTATCTAAATATTCTTTCAAATATTATAGATGGGCCTGCATATTTATCATGGTGGCAACTAGCAGACCAAACCCCAAGTATGGCCCAAAATTTTGAACCCACGGTTAAACTAGTCTGTAGGGCCAGCAGACTCAAAGACGATGATTGTAGGCTAAGAAGAGCTACACACAATGTGAAAATGTGCGTACAATGTGATTTAGGACAAAAGGAGAATATTGAGCACCTAATTCCAACATGTCCGAAATATGAAGCACAGATTGTTGAAATGTATAATAGAATAGAAGCGCTGGATATTGACATTCCAAATGTACAATTGCTTAGAGTGATCTTAGGTGGATTCTATGGTGAATATACTTTTGCAGAACTTTCACCTATCTGGCAAATCTCATGTGAATATATTTGTAAGATATATGCCGACGTATTAGAGTCAAGATTGGGAATTGGTTAAGTCCAAATTCTGAGACAATGGCAGGACCTATCATGTATTTTGACCTATAACACCTTTAAGACTGTATGCACTCTCTCAGATCCTTAATATTAAAAGCGCAACACACCAGAATAACCTGGTTCTCAATTATATAAAGGTATATAGGCTAAATGACTCGTCTTTATAATTTTCTCTTATAAGTTATGGGATACTGTTAATCCCTTTCAAATTTAGGTTTGATGTTAAAACCAATTATTTCAATTGTGCATACAATGTTGAGTATGCTATTTCATTACATTTATATTTCATGTTTATTTATGCAACGCATACAGTATGATTTTTGTAAAATGTTTTACAAGCAAATAAACATACTACTACTACGTACGCCCTGTTGCCATCATATCTCCTGGGCATAGGTGCATGGATGATCTCACAAAAGAACGTAACTTTGATTGGCAAGCTACGTAGGTCATTGATGTGCTTGGCCTATTTTCAGACATGTTATATACGGGTCCTTAAACAATCAGGCACCGACAGACGTCCGGCCGACGGGTGCAGGAATCAAATGTCTGTACTGTACTAGGCTAAGATAACAACCGGAAACGGCACGGCAGCGCATCATTCGAAAATTATATAATCATCTAGTGATTATTTGCAGGAACATCTGATACTTCACATCATTTAATAAGAGATATTCGATTTCCTTCACCATTAGCAAATGGCTGTCACGGTTTTGTCTTGTTATAATAGGAAGTGATAGAATTTCAAATTGCAATCACCTTTAAATGTGCATGTGACCTCCGAGATCTTACAATAAGACATGCTATTAAAACCACACACACACACACACACACACACACACACATATATATATATATATATATATATATATATATATATATATATATATATATATATATATATATATATATATATATATATATATATATATATATATGTATATATATATATATATATATATATATATATATATATATTTATTTATATATTTATATACTTGTGAAAGTCATTTGGAGTGCCTATTATTAATTTGAAATGTGTAGTTTCACTTTTCGTCATTTTTTTACATCAAGGGTAAGCCACTGAAATAGGCAGTTTGACAAAATATTCGATCGTAGCGCTAGTAATGAAATTATAAACAGTCATTGCCTGGCTTGATGGTGTATAGTGCAGATTATCACCCCGAGAAGGAGTTATTTCTCGAGGGCAACGCCCGAGGGAAATAATTCCTTCGAGGTGTGATAATCTGCACTATCCACCAACAAGCCAGGCAATAACTGTTTTGTTATACCGAACATTTTACAACAAGGGGAAAAATCCATACGACAAGACCAGAGCTGATTTCAATATTTTAATGAAGGGTAATAACACAATGTATGAATATCATAGTTTCTCATCTACGGCTTACTTCAATTATACCATAATCACTTTAATATGAAGGCTAAATGCACTAGACGTGTACAGTTCGCCATCTTTCATCCTGAGATCAACATAGAATAACTCCAATACTCATCTAACTCCTTTGTATCCAACTTCCCAAACTCAACATTGCTGCCTTTCGCCCTGTAGTTATCCCTCACAACCTTAACAGAATGATTAACTGTTTTTTTGGTGTTTAAACTGTCTTTTTGAATTTTGAATATCTTCTTTGGTAGCACTGCCAAACCGAGTCATTTTGAAAATATGCTGTGCTCCAAGCTGCTCTGCTTTGCAGACGATCTTTTGAATGAAAATTCACTCTATTATCGATCACTACTATAATCCATCAAAATTTCATTGAAAATATCCTGGCTTCAAATAAAAATCAAGAGATTCATATAGAATCAACTAGTCCTGTTATGGAGCTGTACCTTCTTCCCTTGAGTTGGACCCAACAAGCAAATAAAACAGCCATAACCATCTTTGCCAGCTGCATGTATCTGTTTATGCTAGTAGCAAAAACTTAATTCATTTAATAAACGGGTCTAATGAATAGGTGCACCAGTGCACCATACAGTATACTTAAATCTATCATTGAAGTCGCCATATCCATTGAAGAACTCGTATAACCACCTGATAAATGTTTCGGCAAGCTAATATCATAGTTATTTTAGTTTTAATGATAGTTAGTTGTCACCTGGCCCAGCACAATTTGTATCCTGTTTTATGAATCAAAAGCGCCCAGCCACCATTGAACCATGGAATAGGGTAGATTATTGACTGGCAAAATTATTCATCTGATTGTGCTATTATTCCACCTTTCCTGAAAGATAGGGTGAATTATGAAATGACTCTTAATATATGGTGAGGTATAACAATACATTTTATCAACAAATCAGACACTTCAAATGATAAATAAAATAATGATCGAAAATATATTTACTTAAAGCATACCTTATACGCATCACGGAAATTAAGACAAGGTCTTATCCCGTACAAAGTTTCATGCTGACCGATGAAAATTTCATTTCATGCATGAAAATGAAATTTTCATGGGTGAAAATGAAATTTCCATGCATGGAAATGAAAATTTTGCCCCAAATTCTTCATGGTTAAAATTCCATGCATAAAGTTGTGTACAGCCCAACTACCAATGAAAATTCTGGGGCGAATTAATCATGCCAGGGGCGAAATTTTCATTTTCATGCACGAGAATATCATTTTCATGCATGAAAATTTCATGCCACGATTTTTTCATGCTGAAACTTTTTGTACGGGTCTTCACTCCTTTAAAATGTTATAGTTTTCTCGTCTTTGCCTGTGTATTAATTTGATGGTAGAGAGTAGACTATTTTTGAACATTAGATATATACCTTACTATGATTGAATCTATTTTGATGAAATTATTCTATTATATACCATGCCCTATATAATCCATAAGAATAAGTTCGTATACCAATGTGTGTATACGTAGTTTTACAAAAGGTAGATCAGATAACATAAATGATGAAATAGATTCATCATTTTACAATGAATTAAAGATATACTATACGACATAGAAAAAAGTTAGAAAAGAATCTGTTAGAAGAAATGTAACGTTACATTTCCATTTTCACTGCCTTTCCCTTCAAGGAAAAATCGTTAAGCATTTGAAAGCATGGTGTTAAAATATCTTTTATTCGCCAAATTACTGTAAACGTCCTTCACAGCCGTCAAAGCCATGGGCATAACAGGATACGTATTTGAATAAGCTTCATTAAGCATCATACTGTGATGAAGTTAACACCTACCAAGCCTAGTGACTAATGCACTGGTATAATGAATCAAGTATAGTGATGTCCTTGTCCCTTTGAAAGCTTAAGACATTTAGGACGCATTCATGTAACCGGCTCTTTGTCTTTTATCTCGTTTTCAAGGTCTGTTTGGAGAGTTCAAGGTCGCAGCAGCAGCAGCAGCAGCAGCAGCAGTAGTAGTAGTAGTATTAGTAGTAGTAGTAGTAGTAGTAGCAGTAGTTGTAGTAGTAGTGAGAGTAGTAGCAGCAGCAGAAGCAGCAGCAGCAGTAGTAGTGTTAGTAGTAGTAGTAGTATTGCTGGGTTTTTTTAAATATAAAAATTGTTTAACAAACCTTAGCGTTGACACTTAAAAATTATGTCAAGTTCCCTTCCCAATTTCCATTCGAAATGTCTACAGTTTATCATTGATTCATTTTTGTTGGTGAATGTGTATTGTTCAGTATTTCTTTTGTCAATGTGTTGCATTTCAAAGATAATTTAGAATTGTTGAAGTACTCATTTTGTTAAATATCAATATGCATTTGACTCTTGGTCCATCCTCATGAATGTTCATTGATCATTTATTTCTTTTTCACAGTGTTACATTTTAAGATTAAAGGGAATAATCGTGTGTTATTATACAAATATGACATCCCTGTGGGTTTGCCAACATGATTGTCTACCCCGAGTGAGCATTGTCACCCGAGGGTGTAGCCCGAGGGTGACAATGCTCACGAGGGGTAGACTATCATGTTGGCAAACCCACAGGGATGTCATATTTGTTTTATTATACCGAACAACCCCCCTCACCCCCGAGCACCTAAAGTCCATGACAAGTTGAAACTTACCAACTCACTCGGGCAGTGCAATTACGAAGCAGCAGGTTTACCATGCTGGTATGTCCTATTTGTTTTATCATACGGAACCACGTATGATCTCAACTGGGTTGAGATTTTACTTTCTTCTCAAAATTAAGACACTCGTTATTTTCTTTATCGTTGTTCTCAACACTAACATAATTCCATTGTTGAAGGTGGCATTCTGCTCAGGCCTTGTCACATTTCGCCACGCGTGGGGATCTTGAAAACAATATAGGGAATCATGTAACAGCACCATGACAATGGGTGCTAATGCGTCGTCTCCTTGACAGCGGGTGCTAATACGTTGAATGGTGACCGCTGTCAAGGAACCTACAGAGACACAGGTTGCTAACAGTCTTGACACATGGCTCTCATCCAATAGGATCAGAGTATTCTCACGTGAGGTATAATAATACTCATTATTGTTGATATATCAATACAGACATGATTGTATAATAAATCAATAGAGTTGAAATATCAACTTAATTTTGATATTCGTTATTAATATGATATAAACATAAACATTTTGAATCATCAATGTATGTTTTGTCAAATTGTCAAACATTATTTTTATTGTTAAAATATCAATTCGACAATTGATATTTGACGCTTTGCCTGTTGTATAGGTTTTATATCGTGACTAGCCAGTCGTAAATAGTAGAGGACCGGAGTACCCTCGGAAACTACATGTAACTTCTACCCGGAAAAATGTTTCCTGCATGAAAAATCGTTGCATGAAATTTTCATTTTAATGAATGGAAATGTTATATTTTCGCGCACGAAATCGAAATTTCCATGCATGAAAATGAAATTTCCATGCATGAAAATGATAATTTCGCCCCTGGCATGATTTTTTCCACCCAGAAGTGTTCATGGGTAGTTGGAATGTATACAACTTCGTGCATGGAATTTTCACCCATAAACATTTTCTGGGCAAAATCTTCATTTTCATACATGAAAATTTCATTTTCATGCGTGAAAATAATCTGTCATTTTAATGCCTGAACTCAACTTAATTTTTTCATGCATAAAACTTTTCGTACGGGTAAAAAAACACAAATCACTGGCAACCTTCCGAGTGTTAAAGACTGAGATCAGCTATTTCCAACTCCTAAGACCACTGGGTTGGTAGGGCAATACTGAGAAGCAGTCATCTCATACATCTGATTCATATTTCTTATTTCATTTTTGCTAAGTTCTTACCTATTATCATCATGTTTGTTTATTTGAAAGAGTTTGTGATGTGAGATTTTGTAAATGAATATACAGCAAATAAACGTACAATAATGCAATTTCCCTTTCCTCGCGTAGGGAAGCTTTATGTTAGTTTCTTGGAAAGATACAGTCATTCATTTTGTTAAATATGATTAAAACTCGGGTGAATAGTTCATTTCCTAAATCAATTAACTTTATACAAACCAGATTTCCTTCTCTCTCAATCAATCTCAAGACATGCGGCGTCTGGCAGTGACATGACTCCATGATACGATTATCACATATCACTATGAAATCAACTCACTCAGTTAGATACCATCTCATTAGTATTCTGTCATTTTCAATAACATCGTGTTGCTGACGAATGATATTTGTCATGTGCCGAATGAGAGACAGTTTCGTTTGCGTTCTCCGCAGCAAGTGTACGAAAATATCCGAAGAGACACTTCGGCACTTCTCGAGATGTGTATACCGATGCGTGGACGCTATCGGCTACGCAGCACGCTCACCGTAGGTGTTAACCAGAGTCAGTCTTAGCCACGACAGATGGCATTATACTACACAAAAAACGCTCCTACTCATATGTCGTAAATAACTGTTTTTTTTTGCAGAGAGTTAATCTATAAAACAGAGCAGCCAAAATTAATTAACCCCAGCCATTGTCGTTACAGGTCAAAGCTAATTACGGCAGAGGTCATGACCTTCCATATTGTCAGATTAGAGGGTCGCTTTCGCAGTTCACTGTGGGGTCAAATGGGCCCAAACTGAGAAGTTGAGAGCATATATGGGCATATCTTTGTAAAGAATTTTCATATTCTCATCATTTTTGGCCAGATGATAGCCAATGGGGATACAAAAAACTTAATAAATCCAATTGACCATGATTGACCTTGGATGACCTTGAAATGGCATTAGAAAACATATTTTTCTCAGCATGTCCCTCTTTCAATCACATTTTCTGCCCAAAATTGTGTGAAAATGAAAAATCTGCTCTCATACGATGTTGAGCAAGGCACTATAGAATATATTTGCAAAGAAATTGGTACAAAAAGTACAAAAATGAAAATTTCTTGTGAAGGTCGAAATTAACATATTCATTTTCTCTTCTACTGCCAGAAATGTACGCCCTACCGAGATGACAATCACATAACTAATTAGAACTAAGAGTGCAGATATCGTTTAAAAAAAGACCATCCCGATATCTGCTTGCGTTGCAAAGATATAGCCAATTTTTGAAATCCAAGATGGCCATCTTGAATTTTCGAGGTCAAAGGTCATCGCAGATTTCGAAAATAGGACATAACTTTGCGATGAAAGCAAATATTGGAGTGATCTTTTTTTAATGATATCTTCTCCCTGAGCCCAACCTGATAATGTGGTTTTGGTCTTCGTAGGGGAGCTGGTTTTTCCACAAGAAAAGCAAATATATATTTTCAAGTCATACTTCATAAGAAATGTCAAAAGTTGCTTTTTCGGAACGGATTTACTTGAAAATGTTTACTAGAGTATGATGTCTATGATAATAAGGGGGAGTGATTTCCATTATTGTATTATTAGGGGGCAGTAACTTGGACCAAATATCAGATACGTTGAAAATACAGAGTTGAAGGTCATTTCAAGGTCATTAGAAGTCGTATCAATGTCATTTAATCTTTTCAAATGTTTTGCATCCCTGCAAGATATGTGGTAGCCAAATTTCATAAAGATTTTGTCATGCACTCCAGAGATACAGGGCCACTTCTCAATTTGGGCCCATTTGGCCCCATTAAGACTGGTTAACGCTGATCTTGAAACTGCAGCATCATTGGCCATAACAATAACCACACCTTCCGCGCGCCGGCCTGTGTTGGCGCTCTGTTCACCCTCTACCATATTTTCCCATGCGCTCTATTGTGGCCAGGGCCACTATCCGCAATTACTTTCCACTCCTTTTATCACTTCTATAGCCTAGCCTCGGATTTTCTCTGGTTCTCTGAATCGTTTTCTTTTGAATAGCGAAAACGGGAAACTGAGACCAAGGAGGGGTGGTCGAGATAATTGAAATTTAATGATTCATTTTTCCTACAAGCACAACTTAAAGATGCATATACCACAAAAAAAGTACTTGGCACTAGGGTTACATAATAGAAGCGGATATCCAGCTTCGGGTATTTCCGCCATACTGTGCCCACGCGATTAAAAAAGACATGCGATCGGTCACGGGGTCTGTGGGAACAGGTGCGCGTGAAGGGGGGAGAGGCAACACACTGTGAAAATGATTGAAGAAAGTGGGAGCAAGCTGAAGGGGGTTGGTGGATTAAACCAGAAGTTTGTGACTGCTCGCAGCCGAGGTGTCAATGTATAGCTAGATGCTTGACGCCTTCCACGTGTACTGTGGGATTGGATCCGTGCTCCCGCCACTCACCTTTTTGGGACACGGATCCTTACTTCACTGTCATTTTCTACTCGTCCTGCGGCCAAATTAGCGCCCTGCCGCAACACTTGCCTTCCCCCTTCTCTGTAAATGTACTGTCCTCAGTACCTCTTTCAACGGGACCTTATCTGGATTAGAATATAATTCATAAATATTTGGGGGTCTAAATACTAGTACTCCGTTCGAAAATACAATCTATGCGAATATGGATGCCTGTTGATACATCGTCCTCTGTTAATAATCTAATACTGAATTGAAAATTCGGCGCAGCAACCATGTGATGACTGTGTAGATCTAACTAGAATTTCTATATATATATATGATGTAATGATCTAACTGTTTTAGATTGAAATATAATTCCTTCATATTTCAGGATCTGAATACTTTGCTCGTATGTGATTGTTACTGTTGATAATCTTGACCCTACTGGCCATTGTGATAGTGCACTTATCTTGTTACCCCGCCACCTCATTATGTGTGTGCTGATTATAACTAAAAACACATGTTATTAAAGGATGTTCTTGTCTTCGACATTACTCAATTCCTTTGTTACTCCGTATGTTTATACCACTGACTGAACTGTTAGCGGTAAACATGCACACATTAAGATGTTTAATTATAACATAGCATAATCAAATGACGAAATAAAACAAACTATGAAAATCAACACGACGTATATATGATGGGGTTGTATACAGGTACGTGCATGCAAGTTTAAAAATCCACCCAGAGATTGGCGTCTTGTTCTACGATGCTTTTGACAAATTGGGAATGAAGACCAATTTATAAATGATGTGAGAAATTGTTGTTAGTAGTATTCTGATCAAAATGTTATCCTTAGATTGTTTACCAATTAAGACATATAACGCAAATATTTTGCTAAAATTGTCAGGATGTTTTTCGGCCACTCCTAGCAATAATGGGTTAGGAAAAGATAGGCACTTTAGACGTAAGGGGAACGATAATTTATTTTTAACTTTGCATACTGCTGTTTTTAATTCACTCGTTCAGTTTTTCTGCGAATGAGTATATGTAGCCGTTACACTTGAGAAACGGTTGCCCTCTGGCAGATACCAGACAACTTTAAAACATAGAGTACCAGGATAATGACATACGCGCAGTACAGACATTTATTTCCTGCACCAGTCGACCAGACGTCTGCCAGTGCCTGGTTGTACAAACACCCATGCTATAACATGTGGAAACATTAAGCCAAGCATATCAATGACACACGTTAGCTTGCGCATTAAAGCTACGTTAAGTTGTGAGGTCATCCATATATCCATGCCCAGGAAACTGGTTGGCCATCGGGCGCGCAGTCGTGAATTCTGTCCGGGCTGTCCAGACATTTAGACCAGGAATTAAAGGCTTACACTGTTGAAACTTACGTTGTGATGCTCAAGATCCTTCACCATTTACTCTCACAACACACACATGATGGGTTTGAATGGTACATCATTAGCGAATATATTCAAATCGTGATGACATGGACAAAAAAACATACACCATAATGCAATTAGCAGTATATAACTTTAAAATGGGTTAATGATTATTTTCCCGCACGTGTATTATGCGAGTAGTGTTTATTTCTGTCCAAGGAAAGGTACTGGGTGCACTCTAAGACAATATGAACCTTGCCTTGGTCTTGTCAGGAGTTTTATTCTGCTTTCTAGGTGGCTAATGGGATTAATTTCTGAATGTAGGGACATTTTGAGATTGATAATATTTAAAAGCCTACTCCCCCATGAAAATACTATGCATGTTCCTCAGTGTTAAACCCAAGGATTTTACACCCTGCTGTGAGGGTATATTTTGATGCATAATGGTGTCATAATAAGATAATGAAAGTACCTTAGAGTAAGGACAGAGCCTTCAGATCCAAAGAGGACCAAGGGATCTTTTAGACGCATGGTATCCATAGCCAGATCCACACATCCCCCAATTGCACACCATTGAGCAAGCCAATATGATGTGCCCCTTTCGGGGTATTCAACGTCATAGTAATTCATCAAACAAATGGCTCATGGCTCTTCATCCCCAGGATGTCCGTATTGTTGAACCCCAATGCCTTTTAACATGTTTGAAAGTGCTAAAGGTCCATCATTCAATCTGCTGACAAAAACAATAGTCAATATGGCCACCCCCACATTTGGTTTTGCATGTTGTAAATGATTTGAAATATGGAAATTCATATAAAACTTCTTAGTCAATAACATACTTAGTTGTATCTCTAATGGAACCCCTTGTTTAACTTTTTAGTTTTCTGCAGTTGACCCCTGGCGGTGTTTTCAGAAATCATTAGTGGCGCCACCAGTGTCACTGTTCGGAACTAAATTGAACCCCCCCCCCCCCCCCCCTTCTCGAATCCTGGATCCGCACCTGAACAAACATAAGTCACAGGCTGTTGTACAATCACACTCCACGGTACATCATTAGCGAAAATATTCAAATCGTGATGATATAGACAAACATACACTACAATTAAATTAGCAGTCTATAACTTTGAAATGGGTTAATGATTATTTTCTCGCAGATGTTTATTTCTGTTCAAGGAAAGGCACCGGGTTTTGTAGTCGTCTCTCATGACGTCATAGCGATTCATCAAAGAAACATGTCTCAAGCTATGATATAATCTCTCTCCACGGGCATATGACAAAGCAGTATAACAATAAGGTAAGAAATGCGGCTAAGTATTTATTTTTTCTAGGAAGGCAGTCTCGTGCCATTCAATAAAACACTTGTATAATCGAACGAAACATTCCATCGAGTGGGACTCAATACTACCTAATTCTAGTTTTATTAGATGAAAAAACAACTAGGTCTACACATTATTAACAACATATCTCGGCACAGACTTTACAAATCATTGTAACTATCAATATGTACTGTATTCGACATCGTTAAGAAAAAATCTCAAGCATAATTCAGCTATCAAGATCAAGTTGAATGTATCCGCATAATGTTTGTCCTGTTCTATCGAACCCCTTTTGCTCTAATAGTTTGACTCCTCATTTGTTCCTTTTATGGTATACCATTCTCATCACGTGTTAGATATTTGGGATTCAATTTTCTTTACCAATATTCGTACAAAGGTTGCTCAATCATGTTTAAGCAACTTCATGGAATCTAATGCCATAGAAGCAATTAGTGCGAAATCGTCACACAAAAAGAAATGAAGAAATTGAGTTAAGATTTGTGAAAGATTCCGTTTACGTTAATAATCGTTCAACAAGTGACACAATCTCCTGACTTATCCAATGCTAAGACTTGTTGCCGTTCCCGCCGTCGCACAGTTGTCTCACCAATGAGTTACGTGTTGCGTCTTGCCACTCCATTCTCGCCTCTCCACCACAGACAGGGATTCTAGGGTCATCATACCCTGCTCTACACGTACTTTCTCTCTCTCTCTCTCTCTCTCTCTCTCTCTCTCTCTCTCTCTCTCGCCATGCTCTACACATACACATACTCTCTCTCTCTCTCTCTCTCTCTCTTGCCATGCTCTACACATACACATACTCTCTCTCTCTCTCTCTCTCTCTCTCTCTCTCTCTCTCTCTTGCCATGCTCTACACATACACATACTCTCTCTGAATCTCGCTTTCTCTTTCTCTTTCTCTCTTTCTGACTATCTCTCTCATTCGCATTCTCTTTCTCTTTCTGACTCTCTCTCGCTATCTCTCTCTCTCATTCTCTCTCTCTCTCTCTCTCTCTCTCTCTCTCTCTCTCTCTCTCTCTCCATCTCTCTCTCTCTCTCTCTCTCTCTCTCTCTCTCTCTCTCGCTATCTCTCTCTCTCATTCTCTCTCTCTCTCTCTCTCTCTCTCTCTCTCTCTCTCTCTCTCTCTCACCATTGCCAAATGTTTAACCGTTTTATCGCTGGTGCTCTAAGACGACCCTGATATGAATAGTGATATTATACAGATATGGCACTTTGGTGAGCGCGATATAAATTTTTATTGCACTCTGGAAAATGATATTGCACGAGGCGCTAGCCGAAACCAAAGTGCCATATCTGTTTTATTATATGCCTGCTGCTCATTCTCAAACCTGCTTTGTCAATAGCTGGTCATGGGGCCATCCTGGATCTCAACATGTTAACAAATACAAAAATGCACAAAATTCAACTTTATTTTCAAAAGAAAATAACTAACCAAACTCTTTCATCTGTTCAATATAAATTTCCACATAGTAAATATATTTTAACAATCAAAGGAATGTCTGGTTGGTTAAACTTTACGATCTGCATGATAAGATTACTTGTACATTAAAATTAATTTGTCAATAAATTAATTAATCAATAAACAGGTGAAAACATTTGAGAACCCTTGGCATTGTTCCAAAATTCATACACTCTTTAAAATTATCTTGCTTATTTTGGTCCCTGCACATTTGGTCCTGGCCTCTGAGTAAAATTTGGCCAGCACTTCATCCAGCCTGGCAGTCTCCCATTCCTCAAAGTTGGTTTGGTCATAGTTCCTTTCATTTAGGTAACTCCTGAAGGTTCTATATGCTCTTAAATTAGCTTTTTAGTGTTGGCAGTATCCTTTGTCAGCAGGAGGTCTGTGGCAGCCTCCTCTGACAGCACAGCAAAACGTCCTGCCTCCATTTTTCTCTGCTTTGAGCAGAAGAACTTTGTTTGAAATGAAAGTGAGGCTCGATTTATTGTTAAACATGGAATCTGGAAAATTAAACAATATTTGATTGTTTTTTATCAATGTATTCAAGACAAAAACAGCAAATGCAATTTAATTTATTTATAATCACTTGATTATGACTATTTGAATAAAAAGAAAAAGGAAACTGTGATATTTATGGTCATGCTGGTGTTTCCATTTGGTTTAGATTCCGTATATGGATTTTACAATAAGCCAATGAACCCTACTGGTTCCTTTTCTCATTTCACTAAGAAACAAGGCTTGTTTCAATGGGTGTGAAGTGAGACAGTGATGTAAACATTAGATTGCACTCAAAATGAGTGCAATATCAATTTTGTAAGGGGATATCAGTGGATACAGGTGATCACATGACCAGCTATTGACCAATCAGGTTTGAGAATGAGCAGCAGGCATATATCGAACGCAAATTAGATTAAAATCATTATCTGTATGGTATAACATCAATTTATGCAGGTATGCTTTTCGAATACTTAATACTTTTAACCCACCATGGTATTATAGTTGGTGGATTTATTATTTAACGTATACCCAAAAGGTATACATCTTTAAATTATTAATATTCTTTATCAAAGCAAGCCCATTCTTATTTAGTTCATAAATACTATAGTATCAACTAGTTGGTAGAGGGAATTGGTATGAAGTGGAAACCCTCTAAGTCAGTGTTACACTGCGGCCGTATAACCAATCTAATGATTTAACCTTACTCGGCTCGATATGGGATTATACCTTTAACGATAGATAATACATCTTGTCAAGATGGAGAAATGTGATTCAAAACACTGTTGTTGACCATTGTGAATCATAGTTGTATCACCTAAGTATGTATATGCGTGTGTATGTGTTTATATATATATATATATATATATATATATATATATATATATATATATATATATATATATATATATATATATATGTATATATATATATATATATATATATATATATATATATATATATATATATATATATATATATATATATATAATATATATATATATATATATATATATATATATATATATATATATATATATATATATATATATATATATATATATATATATATATATATATATGTAAATAAACACATATATATATATATATATATATATATATATATATATATATATATATATATATATATATATATATATATATATATGTATATATATATATATATAAACATATACATATATATATATATATATATATATATATATATATATATATATATATATATATATATATTATATATATATATATATATGTATATATATATATATATATGTATATATATATATATATATATATATATATGTATATATATATATATATATATATATATATATATATATATATATATATATATATATATATATAAATGTCATATCCCTGTTTACCTCACTGAGATAGTCGCTAGGTGTTGGGAATCCGACACGTTCATTGGCAGGTGAGTGAGTTCAATGGACTTTTTTTCTGCTGAGCCCTGGAACTTAAACCATACCTCAAATACAAATAAGACATCAAGGACGTCTTTGATGTTATCGGAGATTAGGGATTTGAGTTAAGCCTCGGCGACGCCTCGTGCCATATAAAGCTCAGTAAAGTCTTTAAAGGGTTTCGCTTACATTTGTTTATCGATTCCTACCTCGAAAATGTGTGTTCATATGTTGACACGTACACGAGAGAGAGAGAGAGAGAGAGAGAGAGAGAGAGAGAGAGAGGGGGGGGTACATGCAGAAATATGAACTTCTATACATCAAAAGATGTTCAATTTTAAGACATCTTCGCGCCAATACCATTCGATCCATCGTCCTAAATATCTTGATATATCTATATATGTTTATATATATATATATATATATATATATATATATATATATATATATATATATATATATATATATATATATATATATATATATATATATATATATATAAACATAGTCTATGTTTTGTCAAATATGAACATTAGAAAGTTCGAAAACAATGGAGACTCATCGATTGGATCAATGTCATACCATTTAATATCGTAACATTATGGCCGACGAATGCAATCTATTTTGACAACCAATACTGTATCATAGACTGAACACTCTCCATCCATCGATATAAACCATGATAAGCCAGTTGATAATGGTTGAGAGAACCGGAGTACCCCAAGAAGTCTATCGCCTAAATCGAAAGCACTAGTAACTTGCTAGCAAGTTCTGAGCTGGGGTTGAACCCGAGAGGCAACTACAAGCAGATGCGGAATACCCTAGACCACTCGGCTACGAGGGCAGTCCCTGAGCGTATGATTGACTCGGAATGCAATGCTCACAATAGCCATTAGCAACCTGACATTTCTGTGGAATCTGTCAGGCTAAAGCTATAAAGGAATGATATAGCAGGAGAAAGATTGAGAAATGTTCATCATAACAATACCAACAACTCTCCCTGAAATATTTTGTTAGATCATTCTTAATTTCCACTTTATCGCCAAAAGTATAAAAGATCCTGACGACAATCTTAAGAGTTACTACTGAGTATAAATGGGTTAATAAATGGAGAAGATAGGCGGGAGCCGATGACGAATCCTAACAAATTGCCCGATCAGCAAGCTCCATATCTCCGTGCTCTGGGGCTGCCTCGGGCAGCGGTGTTTACACCTTTATCTGCCCGCGGGGGATAAGACTGATGTATAGGTGCTTTACCCGCCGGCACGCACGTACAGCCAGCAGCGTGAGCGGGGTAAGAAACCAGCGCTAAAGATACGGCGGTCCAGTCAATTATTTAAGCGGTGTGTCGTCAGTTTCATCGATTGTGCGGGTGGGGCGACCTCCCTAGCCGAGTGGTATAAAGTACAGTGCTGACATTTAATTCCTGCACAATACTTGGGCAGCCCGGGCATAAAACACGACCGCACGCCCGATTGCCGTACAGTTTTCTGGGCATGGAGTCCACAACGGAACGTACTTTGATTAGCAAGCTACGTGAGTTATTCATGTGCTTGGCTCATCTTTTTGGCTTGGGTGTCTGTACAAATTACTGTCGCAAAACGTTGTGAAAAAGTCATGAAAATGTCGTGAAGTTATACCTTTGTACTATATCATTTTCACGACTTTTTCATCAGACATCGTGAAAATGGGTCATGAAAATATGTTGTGAAAAGTCTGTGAAAATGTTGTGAGAGTTTCCGATTACTGAATTTGTCGTGAAAATATGTTGGTCGTGAAATATGTCGTGAAACTGTCGTGAAAATATATTTAGCTCCTTGATGAAAAAGTCATGAAAAATTATTCATTTTTCACAACGTCGTGAAAATAGCATGATGAAAATGTCATAAATCTGTCATGAAAAACTACTGGCGCTAAACGTGAAAAAGTCGTGAAAATGTTGTGAAAACGTATATATGTACTATATCATTTCACGACTTTTTTCATCAGACGTCGTGAAAATGTGCCATGAAAATGTCTTGAAAAAGTCGTTAAAATATTGTGAACTTCCATTGCTTTAAAAAGGTTGTCACAATTGTATACAAAAATAGGTAAATATCTTCAATTAACACCTGTAATCAACCTAAAGATGTACTATTTTGTTGCACGTCACTGTCTGCAATTCATTCTATATTCCATAAGGTTGCTGTTGATATACAACCAGGCACTGGCAGACGTCCAGTCGACTGGTGCAGGAATTAGATGTCTGTACTGTATAGGAGAAAATGGATCGCGAATCGAATACAACATTCCGACGGCCACTTTGATTACCTTTTGAGCGTTAAGATTTGTTTGACTTTTTGAATTGGATTGATTATCTGTATCGCATCTATCTACATAGAAAAGTTCGCTTTTTCTTGGACAGGAAAAGTCGTCGAGAAAAATACATCTACGAATTTTCGAACTAGTGTTGGGGTTAAAAGTGGCCAGCCCAGAGAGAGAGAGAGAGAGAGAGAGAGAGAGAGAGAGAGAGAGAAAGAGAGAGGGGGGCGGGTGCGTTCTTGGGATGAGTTCTTGGAACGGGGCCCTGAACTCTCTGACCTCTGCGGCTGCGGAGGAGCAGTATATGTCACGTGACCAGCAGCGCTGTTTTTGATCACGTCACTCATCTGGCGCCCATCAAAGGGTCCGACTGGGCGCACTTCTTTGCACCGGAGCATTCAATTTCGTGCTAATCATTCTTATTTTACTAATCAGTGACTTCCCGGGGCATCAAAGTGAAGCTAATCTGCTCTGCCCAGGTGTGGCCTCCTCCAAGTCAGGGGGTTGGCTGGGAAAGGTGCGCTTCTTCTAGACAGGTGAGACAGCTGTGACTGATAACGGACCGGTGATACCCACACTCTAGAACCCCGTGACGTGACACATGAAACAACCCACAGTCCTTGATATCCGGGAAAGAGACAAACAAAATAGTATCAAAGCTGGATATGATTTCTTGCGGATGAAAATATCCCAGTGATTGTCTGTTTATGTCAAACTGGCATTGCAAAGTGAATTCGATGCCTCGAAACTAACAAGACTAGCAGCAGCAATAGTCCAAATTGTATGCCGTCATGTACGTAATGTCTGTCTTCAAGATTTTCTGTAGTAGTAGTAGTAGTAGTAGTAGTAGTAGTAGTAATTGTAGTAGTAGTAGTAGTAGTAGTGGTAGTAGTAGTAGTAGTAGTAGTAGTAGTAGTAGTAGTAATTGTAGTAGTAGTAGAAGTAGTAGTAGTGGTACTGAATCACCAAGATAAAGATTGCAAGATCGACGGGATGGTCAAGTTAGTTTACATTGATCCTATCAGGTGGACAGAGGGCTCTGACCGAGTTGACCCCTATTTGAGATAGGCGGATCAAATGGTGCCATCTATAAGTCATTGGCAGCATTTCTACCTGGCTGGAAGACTCGATGAGGAACTTATTGAATGCGAGAAATCCCATGCTCAAAATCTAGAACAGCGTGCACCATTTTTGCTAACATAATAAAGGACAATTTTAACATGAATAAAACATTGGCCCAAATAGTGCCTTAGGGTATACTCTATTCATAACCAAAACCCCACAACTACCCACCTCCATATTAGAAGTATATTGCTGTTTAAAGTCATGTTTTGCCATTTATCTGGGGGCGGCCACATTGAAGCAAGATGCTGACACTGTATGTGAACGAGCTTGGCAGCAGCCAGCAGCTCCCACTACAAGGCTGGGAGTATGCCCAAATACATTGTGTCCTGTTTCTTCCAGTAGTAGGAACTTGACAGGGATCAAATGACATATTTATTGAGTTTATATGGACAATCTAGGTTCCGCAAATTTAAGATTTAAGAGTGATATCCTTACCCTTCCTATCGCTCTAGACCACATTCAGATAGTGCACTGATTGTAAATTACTGTTTGTGTGTATTGATTTTACATTGCAGCTGTTAAAAGGCAGGAAATAGTACGTCGGGTAGATACCAACACTTGCGAGCACTTCCCAAAGTTGAAAACACCCTGGGGATTTTAGGTGCTCAGGAAACAGCCATTTCAAAACCATTTTGCTGATTGATATTACCACGTCACTAGGCGACAAAGACCAATGACGGCTCTCGTATCGTTCACATTACCGAGGAACTTGCGCATCAACATGCGCAGAACGCGACTTTTGGGCTATTTGCCGCAGCTAGCCTATTCAGGTTTCATATCCACTTATTCATCTAAGCCAAAATACAACTGTTGCATTCTGCCCATCATTTCTCAATACAACTGTGCTGCTGTGTATCAAAATATTGCAATACGCTTGAGACAACATGTACACTTCCGATGTGAGGTGGTTAAGGGATTTTATCACAGCTTTCGTTCTGTAATGGCCTGTACGAAAATCCTATCCATCTGATACGACCCACTTTATAGCTGGTAATCGGAAATGTATGTAGGAAGTGAGTGATATGAAAGCCACATTGAGGAAACTTAAAATAACACTTCCACTCTCTAGCTCTGATCTCAGCGCGAGTATGTCCTCAGTAGGGCAACACGCTCTTAGAAGTAATATCTTATGATGAATGTGATTTTACATTTCATCATCCACTGATCGTGATAAAAACAAATTTATTTCGAGATAATTTGCTCTATGCAAAATAGCTACCATTAAAAATGTTTGTATCTGAGGGGGTTGAGGCATCCATTTCTAGAGGGTTCTGTTTCACGATACGTATCATATATCATCACTTGTATTACATAAAACAGAGAACACTTGCGAGAGTATAAACAAACTAATTACTGACATATACTTTTCTTTGTAAGGCGGACCAAAATGGTTATTTGTGCTGCTGTATTCCTGAATTATATATTTTCGGAAAAATAAACAATGAGGAATGTCTGTCAAGACTTATCAATGAATCTTTTCCAAATGTTTGTACAAGATTTTGTTCTATTCAAGTTTATTTTCAAATGTCTTTGTATACCGACCACCCTGGTCAACGGTATATGCATATGGTTCTCAATTCCAGACACAATCTTTGAAGGAAAATGTTTCTTTTACGTAGTAGTACCCCAGCCGGCTTGCGAGAAAACTGATTTCCACCCTGGCAAGCGGTATATGCATATGATTCTCAATTTCAGACAAAATCATTGAAGGAATATTGTTTTTTTACGTAGTAGTACTTCACCCGGCTTGCGAGGGAACTGAATTTCTAAACCAATTTCCTGTTCGGCGTGTGTAAGACTTGTTCTCATTCACACGCCTAGACCTTGATATATCTTAGATTCTAGCAAACGGCGTACTTAAGACGCATTTGAGGCAGACAATGAGGGTCGAATTGGGAATGCAAGTAGTGTTTGTCGAAAGCACTTTATGTGTAACGATTATAGATCTATCCTTGGAGGCATTAAAGTAGAGCTGAAGATCCATTACTTTAAAAAGCCCAAAACTTAATTTGGCTTTAAAGCTCGATTGCGTACAAACCAGATTTTATTTGCAGAGAATGACACACTACCACACTGTGCGGTGTAAGGAAAAAATTCGACAAAGGTAAATTACATGTAGAGGTGTTATTCTGAAATCCCACTTCGTTGTATGTATTTTTTATTGACTGTACTCTATAAAGATACAGAATCATACAGAAAATGTAATAAATCATAAACACAAACGGGAAGTAAACGAAAGAGAAAGGAAATTGCTAACATATCCGGTATGGGATGTACACATGGTAGTGACATACAGTCCTAGGTATAGCTTTCTAATGCCCTTCAATATGTTTTGACAGCATATTTGCGATGGAAAAATAGAAATAAATTGATATATTCCAACATATCGTAAGACGAGGTTTTGATTGATGAGCCTTTATTAACAAGGTTATTGACTTCCGTTGATATGATTGATAGATCGCTAATTAGTAGAACATCCCACTCGATTTACAAGCTTAATACTGTCTGTTCAATCAAGGGAAGACTTCTGTGCAAGGTGTTCCCCCACCCACTCATCAATCATATATAATGTAATTATCTATTGACTAGGTTAAAGCCAAGACATCAACATGCATATTGATGGACCCCTATATGATGAACTAACAAAACACGGCAAACAAATATACGATGGTGCAGGTGTGAACGGCAGAATTTTAAAAATCTGCTGTTTTTCTGGAAAACGACAGAAAATCGTACAATTCCAACCTTACATCTCCGTGATTTTCCCCTTCCAACAGCCCATTATAATTTCTTGATTCATTAACATACTTTTTAAATACAGTTATTCCTCTAGGGCCACCAAGACAAAACCCTTAAAAACCTTTGGCAACATGCTTTTCAAAGCCTACTATTGAGGTTAGGTCCATAACAGCTCTCTAAGTATGGTCAGTGAAAGGTACGGATTTGTAGATTTGTAATATTATACCAAAATAAACAAAAATTGTAAGACGATAAGTGTGAATGAGACAGAAATATGAATTAAATATCCACATGCTTACCGAAGAATTCTTCGCAGAATTGGAAGGTAAAATACAAGACTGGTGAAAAATGGCCAGCCCTTACATTGCAGACTGGTAGAAACCTTTTAGAAACATGGTATGTGCCATAAGAGGTAACAACAAGCTTCATGGTAAAACATTATGATTCAGGACTGTATGGCCCTAAATGAAAATAGTTCACCACGAGGCTTGTAAAATGTACATATTTTGTGAAATAGACACATGCAGTTGTTTGTGGAAACATGTTTACTTACTGAAGTAGTGGATTTGGCAAACAACTTAGAGATAATAGTTGACTCTACTTCCACTGCTGTGCTACTTCACCTTGGTTCTATGAGCAAGGACGTCGAGTTTTATCCTTTACAGCTAGTAAATCATCATTAGGATAAGACAATAAGCCAGAGTATGTCAGACTTAAGAATAAAACCTCGTTGGGTCCAACAAACAGACATAACCATGGAGCACTGGAACAATATAGCAAAATGGAAAATGGAATTAGCGTTATGAACAGTAATATTCGTTCTATCCTAGGCTATAGTCATCGACAATATATCAAGTTGCACCCACCTGCTCTTACTAAGATAAGTGTCAGGATTCTGTGATTGATAGACCTCGAGGAGGCTGGGTTCTAGGACAATATCCCCCTGGACAATATTCCCCCCGGACAATATCACCCAAGGACAAAATCCCCTGGGACAAATTTCCCCCATTCCAATATCCCCCCAGACAAAATCCCCCCGGACAATATCCCCCGTGTAAAATATTTTTGTACTTATAAGTTAAATAAAGTTGTCATGGGGGGATATTGTCCTGATACCAGGAAGCTGTGGTGGATATGATATACCCGAAATTGCATGAGGAGAGGCCGAGTAAACCAAACGATATAACCCAAACAACATATTAGGGTGTATGTAGCTCTCTTTGGTTAGTTTATGGAATTCATTTTTTTTTTTTTTGGGGGGGGGGGGGGACATCTGTGTGCGCCAGCGCATTTCTGTAGTTCATTCCTTAATATGATTTACTTTAAATGCATGAATATGGGAATAAGATCCCGTGGCACGTTTTTTTAAAAATTTAACACTTATGTGTGGTTAGCCTACGACAGTCTTGTTCACCTATACTCTTGTTCTGCAGTTAACCCCTCTGGGTATGATGTTTTATTCTGTTGCACTGTCTCATCATGTAAGTTAAGTTAAATTATTCGTGGTACTTTGTCCATTTACGCACTTCTCAAGAGTAGTTGGTCAAAAGCACCAGTACTATGTGCAAAATGTTTTTCTTAGTTTTTCGATTATGTTCTTCCATTACGATAATATATGTGATTTGTATGACTTTTGTTATATCAGTCATATTAAAAGAAATACTACTACTACTACTACTACTACTACTACTACTACTACTACTACTGTACTACTACTCCTCCTCCTCCTACTACTACTACTACTACAACTACTACTACTACTACTACTACTACTACTACTACTACTACTACTACAACTACTACTACTACTACTACTACTACTACTGTACTACTACTCCTCCTCCTCCTCCTACTACTACTACTACAACTACTACTACTACTACTACTACTACTACTACTACTACTACTACTACTACAACTACTACTACTTCTACTACTACTACTACTACTACAACTACTACTACTACTACTACTACTACTACTACTACTACTACTACTACTACTACTACTACTGTACTACTACTCCTCCTCCTCCTACTACTACTACTACTACAACTACTACTACTACTACTACTACTACTACTACTACTACTCCAACTACTACTACTACTACTACTACTTGTACTGACTACCTTTCACCCATCATAGACCTAGAAAACTTTGGCTGAACTCTCTTGCTTAATACCCTTGGGTAACACTTTTGTGATTTATAAATATGTATGTAACCTTCACTTCATAAACGAAGGGTACCCTTGAATAAGGATAAGTTTCAGGTCAGAGGATAGACATCAGCACAAGTATTGATCCAATACAGAAGGTTGAAAAGGGTACTTTTTGAATCTTATGTTCTATGACGTTTGTCTTCTGTCTCTGTGTAACTTATCCAACGAATAAATAATGTATCATGTGGCTAGCTAAATCTCGTTTATTTATGTTGAATTTTTGAACAATTTGTTTTGGGCAGAAAGACATTGTTATTCATGTCCCAGTATTCGGCCTGACATGTTTATAATTATGTGGTCTGCAATAGTTAGCACAGTCCACAACTGCTCTGGGAAACATATGTGGGTGTTGATCAGCACTAAACTCTTATTGCGTGTTCGTTTTCCAATAAGCAGTTAAACGACTTCTTCTTTCATTTATTGCACTCTATATTACCATATTCATATTATAGAGGGAGTGACAAACTGTATGCAACCCGTTCATCCCCATGTGAGTTCAATAAAGGGCAGGATCATTGTAAGAAATGGATCCTGTCAAAATTTGGTTTTGAACATTTCAGCACTGTGGATATTTATTACAGTTTCAGGTTCATTTTTTGTTATGGCTAAATAGTGATAGATAGAGCCGAGCGAAGCTGTGGTGTATGTAATGTACCCGAGTAATCCCAAGGGATATCATATTCACAAAAACCTCTGATGCGTTATTCTAGCTTGTTCCACGGCTGACAGCCTACATGCCAAATATGGATAACACCTTTTCTGGTTTAGAGTCAATCTAACACTGCACCTGTATGTGGTCCACATGTCAGAAAATGACTTTATTTAGGGGTTTGGGCATAATATTTGTGCATCCCTGCCAAAGAGTACATGTGAGCCTTGGCACCCCCAACCATTGGGTCGTTGACCAGCCAATCATCCTGTATGTTCTCTACATTTCCTGAGTAGGAAGCCTGCACACAAGGAAGTTGCGACAGGTCATTGCTACTATTAAACTGGGCGCTTCTCACTAGCATTACACAGCAGCAGAAGGGAGTCTTGCTCCCCTTAATTCATGAAACATTACTCAAATAAATATCTTTAGAATATATTTCGATTTAGATCATAAGGAGCTGAAGAAATCCATATTTAAGAATATTTATAAAGAGGTGCACTACAGCTCTAGCATTAAGTATGAAGGAATTTGTCAGGAACTACCTTATAATTCCTTTTGTATTCAGTCATGTTTGGTACCTTAGAACTTGATGTCTTGGCCCACAATTAAGGCCTATTCGTTAAAAGTAAGCTCTATTTTTTTTGACTCAATGAGGATAACACAAGAACTATTTCAAGTGAATTTGAAGCTGATGAAACAAATATTGCTTCCTGCAATTCAAATCTTTTTGAAATACCTGATACCTTGTTGGTCATTTTAAAAAAGAGACCTTCTACCTACTAGGCATACATGAATCAAGGATACATGGCTATGTCATATTTATAAAGTAATATTAACATTCCCTTGCTAGAAATACAACATATCTTAACCAAATATTAGCAAAAATTGTAGGTGGCGTCACCTTACTTGAAATATAGCAAAGGGACACCCTCATTGCCTTTGAAAAAGCACATACTAAATAGACCCTTTATGCAAAGTTTGAAAAATGGAAACCTTAAGAGGTATTAGCAAGTGTGTACTTAAGTTTTATTCATATTCCATTCTATGATCAAATATCCATTTATCTATATTAATATTACATATCTGGGACATGCTATTATCTAGGAAAAGTCCATTCCAACTTACAGAGCCATATTTGGATGAGATAGGCACCTATGGCTTCAGTACATTTAGATCTCTATTTTGGTTTTATTCAGGGGCTGATTGGATAAGAATATTTTTCATTCATATATTATTCAAGGAGAAGATTGCGATAAGTGGCTGCCACTATTTCATTATATTCTGCGCTATACTAGTATACTCAAAGCGTTAGAATTTATCTATGACAAAAGTGTCTCTTGTTATCGTAAATGCTTAAGATAGTGGTGTGCATGTTTTGATAGAAAAATAAAACATTAAGATATGTTTTGACAGAAAGATAAAACATTTCCGTTATTTAAGTACCAATAACTATATGTAATCTCTCATATATATTGGATGCAACAGCTGTTCCATGGTGAGCAAGACGCTAAACTACCGGCTGAACCTACCCTTTGGGAGGTTTAGCAAAAACGACTGATTTTGGCGCATTTAGGCTAAACCACCCTCCTGCATTTCGACCACTACACATAGGGTAATGCTTACCCACTACATTGCTTGCAACACCTTAATGCACCTCAATAGTGGGCTAAATCAAAGTTTTCTCAGAATTTGCTAAAACCACTTGTAAACCACCTTCATAGTATCGGGCCGTGAAATCCACATTTATCAAACTAGACACTATTATTTGGACATCCCTATGCTAGTATTTTTTCAACACCCTAAGCTAATAGCTAGCTATTCAACATCAGTGTGCAAATGGTCGAAGGTCAAGTTATGGAAAGGAATACCTGAATCCAATCTGTCTTACCTGAAGTTGCATCATGCGCTACCTTCCTTAGTGTCACTACATTGTATGGAAATCTGAGTATCTTCGTTATGTAATGTTGACGAGTGATAGCATCTCACTTTTACAGTAAACGTGATGCTATTCGTAGGGATGAGGGTGGATTAAGCCCTCGTGAAATGCGCTCACGTGTACTGTTATTACTTGAATAACAAATGCGATTAAAATCAGGTGACTGTGAATGCAATGTATAAAACAGATATCAATATGCAATGTAGCAGATCTCTCGGCCATTAGGGTAGATCAGACAGCAGATATAAGAATATAGATCAGTCAAAAAAATAATACTGATGAAAAAGATATTCAATAGTAGTAACACATAAGCAAAGTCTGAACGCACGTATTGATGCAACTCATGAAAGATTACAAATACTCTACAAGCTATTGAAATATAAGTGAAATCACAAATTACCAATTATCAACAGTGTGTTAAATGCGGACGTAGGGGAAACTATCATCAATCATAAATTCTAGAAATACCTTCTTCTAAGAGAAGAAACACTACATGTACAGTCCATCTATCCCTAAGTGCAAACAGACAATAACATGTCCTCTTTTATAACTTACTAAAGTTAATTGCTAGTCCAATAGACAAAGGTATAGCAGATATAGACAACTCTCTTTTTCACAGGGAAATCTAAACATGAAAGAGTTACTCTAGATGACAAACATCTCTGCTTGATTCTGTTTGCTAGAGTTGATATGATATAACCACTTCACTCAATCTTCAATTGCTTGCTATTTATATATGTCATTATACAACTCAATATCAATTTCACAGATAGACTTCGCCCATGATGCACTTGTATGATTTTAGATGTTGCATAATAGTTTAGACGCAATGGTTGCTAGGCGTCAGTCATCTCCATCTCCATAACGACCTGTGCAGGTATGTAATGGGAGCCCCTCAATACACATGGCTACACTAAGTATGTATACGGTATGGCTTAACCAGAGGCAAGTGTGTATTGGAGGAAAAGGGAAAATCACAACTATTTCTTCTTCTTCTTCTCCTTCTTCTTATTATTATCACCATAAATATAAGTGCTACTACTACTACTACTACTACTACTACTACTACTACTACTACTACTACTACTACTACTACTACCGCTACATATAGGGCTCTTTATCAAGTATCAATAATTATGATGATTATAATAATAATAATTATTATCACAATCCCAATAATAATGATATTATTATTATTATTATCATCAACATTACTACTACTACTACTACTACTACTACTACTACTACTACTACTACTACTAAGAAGAAGAAAAGAAGATAATGATGATTACGATAATCATAACAATAAGCTATTATCCCTTTAATATGTAATGACCTCCTTTACAATTAAATCGTTCAAATATTACTATATGGATGACCTACATGAACAATGTATGGTTAGTTTTCTAAAAAATTCATGTGTACACTCTAGTTGCAAATGAGTTATATTGACTTAGAGTTTGAGTTTAAGTTGACGTCATGCTAGGATAGACGGCGGCAAGATAGGCTGCTAAACGGAACTTCAAACTTGTGAGTCCAAATTGTAATTTTGACCACTAATCTTTGATAAATAAAATGGGGATGATTGGTCAAATTCCCATACCAGCTCGTTTAAATGTTCTGGTCTTAAATGTTTTTGCGCCGCTATATATGGTCACCTCAGAAGGGGCATGCCCTGTTGGCTTGCTCAATGACGTGCAGCAGGTGCTGGCACCTCCAGGTCCGCCCTAAACTGACATGGCACCCTGCATGCCCTATACAAGAAGGGGGATGTGTAAAATCTGTCTAAGGACACCATGCCTCTGAAAGATACCTTGGTCCTCTTTTAATCTGAGGCTCCACTCTTACTCTCCTTCTGTTTCTGTTTTTGTCTAGAATTAGAGTGTTTCGTCAATGACAAATGGGTCTTCTTTGGTAACATTTTATGGCATTAAATGGCCTTTGTGTGTCGATGTGTCTTTAAACACTCATACACTCACGCCATTTTGCCATGTTATAAAACCAAAAAACTCGGCACCACATTCTGATGGTCTGACTGTTTATGACTGATGAGTCGGTCCGTATTTGAAACGTATTGAATTATCTGTGACACATATAACCCTACACTGTTCACTACATTTAATGTATTCACTTATTGCCTGAGCAGTCTGGGCACACGACACACGACCGCACGCCCGATTGACACCCAGCTCAAGCATATAAGAAGGAGCGCTTTTTGTATATGCAAACGACACAGAGAGCATGGACGATAATATGCAATGGATATATAGTTGCTATTTGCGGAATCGAACCCCTAATATATGGTATCAGCGTATCCCCCCTTGGATACGCTGATGATATAGCTACTGCAAGTGCCAGCAAAAATAAAGCTGACCGAGTCCTCCAAATTGTATACGACCACAGCTGCAAATGGAGGTACGTCTTCAACCCAAAAAAGAGCGCCGTGCTAGTTTATGGGGAAAACAATAGAGACCGTAAATGGATGGATCAGACTAGAACCTTTTTATTCATGTGAAGAAGATGCTGTTCGTCAGAACTCTATCATCACTAAGCCCAGACTCGGTATATCATATATAGACAAATTTTCCACCAGAGTATGGTCAAATCTATTGAATATAGGGGTACGGGTAGAGAAAATACTTGCAGAAGTCCTACCTTTGATATTCTTAAATCTGCAGAAATATTTGGTTTATACGATGACGCTATTGGTATGATACAAAGCACCAGGTTCTACCATAAAAAAAAAACGTTGAAAAACAAAGTATGGTCACGTGCATGGTCCCTAGGAAATCAAGATTGGGGAATAAAAACCACACTCTTTAAGGCAACAAAATCATTAAGTGCTACAATGGGCATAATAGAACTTATGATATGGTGGCAACTAGGCGACCTATGCCCGGAATTAACGGAATGCTGTGGAACTATGGCGAAACTAGTTTGTGGAGCTAGTAAGCTAAAAAGTGACAGTTACCTCTATAAACAGACCATGCACTGAGACCATACCGTGATTTGTGCTTGAACCATGAATTGGAAAACATTGAACACATTGTGATGCACTGTGAGTTTTTATATAACTCTAGACAAAATATGTATATACAGATGGAACGGCTAGAGAAAGATTATGATACTAAGATCTTAACAAATAATAGTAACAATTTTCATACAATCATGGGAAGACTTCCAAATTTAACAATTTAACAAGTCATTATAAGACTTATCTCCAACAAAATGTGGCCTTTCCTTTCAAAGGCTAGTTGGAAATACTAACCTTATTTTCGCTGATTTAAAAGCTTACTAACTTCGACGCACAATTAAATGTTCCCATTATGTATATACGTTTGTTTAATTTCATTATTTTTGTATTATCTCTATTTTGTGTCTTTTGTTTAAAGTATGTTTTTGTAATGTAACTATTACAGTCAATAAATATGCATACATACATACTTGCCACTGCGCCATTGAGTCTGGTATTCCTTCAACAATCTAGTTGCTATTCGCGGGGTCTCTATCACAGGGCATCCGAGCCTATAATTGGGCACGCCGCTGTAACCTCGCGATCGCAGCTACACGTATAATTTACCAGTTGATTTCTCCGTTGCGCACGAGGCGTATCAAAACACGCACGGCGAGATTGCCTCCCTTCTATATTCCTGCGATGCATATCTTATCGCGAATGGAAATTTCAGGCAAACGACGAGGTTCTCTATAGACTACCTGACAAAAAGTCCAAAAATGACTTCTGATCATTCTCAATCTCAAATAGCTTTCACGAGCGACATGAGAAGCGTGGAATTTTTTCGATATTGAGATAATTGCATTTGATCAGGGTTTTCTCTAGAATCATATCACACCAGACGTCTCAGTGAAGCCCTTCATGTACTGAATCTTGATGCCCGGTGCACATACATGTAAATTGACTCTTTAAGTTGGCATTTGAGGTTAATTTGTGAATGTATGGCTATTTTGAGATTTTTTACGGATGTCAAAGCCTAAAATCCTCTTTTGTACATAATAAACATATCCATAAAGGTTGTCTTGTGCATTACTTTCAAATTAAGAGACCTCGAATTTTATATAAAAAAAGTTTTTATAGGTTTGCACAAGCAGGAACGGTTTCGCCATCTTGACCGTCATGTTGGTATTCATTGGCTTGCTCTCACTGAATATTCTCAGATGAGTGCCCATGTGCCAGGGAACTGAACGTAGCATTGATTCGCAAGCTACGTGAGACATTGACGTGTTCGGCTTATTTCATTGACATGATAATCATGGGTGTTTGTACAATCAGGCGCTGGCAGACGTCCGGTCGATTGATACAGGAATTAAATGTCTGTACTGTAGCACCGTCTCTTCGACCACTAACTTAACCCATTTATGTTCACCGTGGCCAAAAGTCGCCAAGCAATGTTTGCGAAGACTTACAGCCAAAAGCACATTTGGGAAAAATGGAGGGGAAATGTTCATCAGATCAAAATTAAGTACTCCTCTTCACATACTGTGTAAAATCACTCTCAGTTAGTGAGTTACCTTCCAAAGTATTCAAGAACCAGACAATTTTTAGATTAAGCATTAATGGGTAAACAACGCACCCTGAACCAACCCAGGTTATATCGGTGGCACATAATCTATGGCAATAGTCTTTTACACCAATAAATTCACAAAATTGTCCTGATATCTGAAGAGAAATATCTTCTGTTTAAGCCAATACCATGGCAACATGTAGTTAGATTTAACTATGGCTCTTATGCCTAGTGATATATTTCTTTGATCAATGGCTTTACTTACACTATTCGTGTTATTCATGTACTTGCTTGTATGTATGCATGTATATATATATTTTGTCCTTGAACGGACAATCAATGGCTATATGCTATTACTACTACTACTACTACTTCTACTACTACTACTACTACTACTACTACTACTACTACTACTACTACTACTACTATTGCTTCTACTACTACTACTACTACTACTACTACTACTACTACTACTACTACTACTACTACTACTACTACTACTACTAAATGAGTCTAGATTAGCAGCGCACCCCAGGGACTCTCTTCCATTGTTTGAGGGACAACTTGTTTAAGCCTTCACTGCCTCCGACACACTAATTTGAAGATGTCTATTTTATTCTTAACTCCTTGAAAGTAGAACTGTCAGTGATATCCAAAACTATTCGTTCTGTAGTTGAAGAGTATCATAAATAAGTCAATTCTTTCCATTGAAACGAATTCGTAGTCATTGCAAATGTCACACAGTTAGGTTATATAACTTGTTGAAAGCGTGTATTTTTGTATTGAAAATAACCTTCAAAAAATAAAAGGTGTTAATATTCTTCCCACTTTCAAGCCTAATTATCATATTGTGTTGACTTCAGATGATCAGATGCTGATGATCATGCCTTGTCTTTTATTCTTACTAATTATTTTTTTTGAGTGCGTCCGTTGAACTTTCAGCGACATTCAAACTATCCGTTCGGTAGTGGAAGAGCATCATCAATAAGCCCGATACCGTATATCTGTTTTTTTTGGAGGTAATCTAATTTTGGCCTATTTTGGCTCTCCATCTTGAAGAGCCAAAATTAATAAAAGCCAAGAATGCATACCTTGAACACCCCGACTTCAACCCTGAGCTCAGGTTGTGTTGAGCTTATAGTTTCTAGTGTGGACACCAGATGCCAGACATTGCATGGCATGTAATGTGAGGTAATCTATTTAAAGTAACTAGTTGTCCACTGCAATATTGTTATGCAAATTACAGTGTGTCACTGGCCTAAGTGGCATGCTTCATGATTACAATCAAAAATCTCAGCAGCATGTTATGTATAGTTTGTTTGGAAAACACATGTACAGTTGTCTTTTGATCATACTCCCTTGCAAAATCCCTTTGTTTGTAATTACAAGGGGTGCCACTACCCACCTCCTGAGTTCTATTCACCATGGTAAACTTAATTAAAAGTTAACTACTTGGTCAGGTACTCCCAATGCGTACGTAATAAGTGCATTTTACACAGTGAGAACTCATCAGGTATTTATGCCACTTTCCATTAGCTTTGCAGGAAAGCCTACCCCAATCAAATTGTAATTTAAACATAACTATTTCTGTACAGAGTTACTTTTAACAGATTGAACTAGAATACATGCTATGCAGCGACAGACATTTTGTCATTTTAGGTAGTAAGATAATTTCAAAAGTGAGGTAATTTTGGCTCAGACCCTGGGAGAGCCAAAATTAATATGAGCCATAATTTCCTTACCCCCGTTTTGGCCCAAAAGAGCCAAAATTTCACACAGCCAAAATAACCAGATATACGGTAATATACGTTTTCATTTAACAAATTCGTAGTCATAGCAAATGCCACATAGTTAGGTTATATCACTTGCGTGTATTTTTGTATTGAAAAATTGATATTCTTCCAACTATCAAGGCTAACTATAATATTGTGTTAATTTTAGATGATCAGGTGCTGAAGATCCTGCTTTATTCCTATTAATTATTCTTGCGAGTGCGGTCGTTGAACGCTTTTTGTTGATTTACGCAACCACCACACTTTTTTTATTGAAAAAGCATTCTTGAATTGTATTGCTTTCTATCATACACTATATTACAATCAATATTGTAATATGAAATTGTGGCAGAAACAATATGTGCCAAGCAAGTAATTAACGTTGGACTATGTCTCTCAGTGGACAATATTTGTAAAGAGCAATGCATATTAAAAATGAAATACATGCGCCTAATTTCCAAACCATTCGTTTATGGTATTCCTTCCTTGAGTGCCCACTTTCAAAAAAACAAATATGGTTTGAATTGATTTATAAAATCAATTCCAGAGCTGTTTATTTGTTGTTGTTTTTTCTAACATTTATCATATTTGGATGTCGATCTACTTTTGTATAACTTTTTCTATACATCATGTTAAGAATGTCACTGCCTCCCTCTCTATTTTCCACATCAAACAACCTGTCCATGTCATTAACCTGACCAATAATAATAGTCCCATCTCTCTGAGAACGGAATCAATTTCAAACCAGACACGTTTAACATCATGGCACTTTAAAGTAGCATGCAATGTATTTTCCTCATCAAAGCTGGTAATTGCACCCGGGCGAAGATTTTATTCCAATTCGGAATAAGAACAGAATATTAGCGATATTGTTATGTCACACTTTGAAATAATTATTTCAATATGTCTAAAGAGCAATGCATATGAAACATGAACTAGATGCGTCTTATTTTCAAACCATTCCGTTATGGTATTCCGTCTAGGAGTGCCCACTTTCAATAAGAAAATATAGTTTGAATTGATTTATAAAATCAATTCAAGAACTGTTTGTTTGTTTGTTTATTCTCCTAATGTTTATCATATTTGGATTATGCAGTGTGAATCTACTGTTGTATAACTTTTTCTATAAATTATGTTAAGAATGTCACTGTCTCCTTCACTATTTTCCATATCAAAATACTTGTCCATATCATTTACATAACCAACATTACTGTAAATCTGGTATTAAGTGTACCATAAAATTTTGTTTTTTTTCATTTTTAGATTTTTGCTACTTCTTATTTTTGCGTTTATCACCATTTCAGAATACTGAAATAAACGTATGGATTTTTGGCGACTGGAAATAAGTGTGTATTACATGTGACGCAAACGACGCTCTTTCATTTTTAGATTTTTGCTACTTCTTATTTTTGCGTTTATCACCATTTCAGAATACTGAAATAAACGTATGGATTTTTGGCGACTGGAAATAAGTGTGTATTACATGTGACGCAAACGACGCTCTTATCCCCAGATTAACAGTAGTCCCATCTCTCTGAGAACGGAATAAATTTCAAGCCAGACACGTTAAACATCATGGCACTTCAAAACAGCGTGCAATGTATTTTCTTCATCAAAACAGAAACTGCACACTGGCGAATATATTATTCCAATTCTGATTAAAACATATTATTCTGTTATGCTACATTATAAATTGAATATAACTATCATACATATATTTCGTGCATATATAATAGAAGCATAATAGAAGCAGCCTTTGCTGTTAGCTTCTATGGGCTCTCTGAGACCTGTGAATCATGGGCTTTCTATGGTGTTGTACAATACATTGGAATATTTCGGAAAATACAATAGAGATGTGAGCATGCTTTAATGCCAATGTTTGAATTATCAAATAAGGTCGGAATATATGATCAATAAAAAGGTGTAAGAACTGCGTATTTGTTAATTTTCCTATCATTTCTCATAATGGTTCGATAACCTAGAAAGTTGATGTTTACGTTCAAAGTCTGTTTCAGATCATTATTACTTATAAAGCCACCATTTGAAGTCAAAGGATCCCATCTGAGGCATGTACAAAAGTTTTTTTCATTTGTGATGAATAAAATGGTTTATTAGTCTTGAGAAAACCAGAGTGCAGATGCAAACTAAGATATTAGAAAAATGATGAGTCAATGATAAAATCAAACTTTGGTAAAGCTTGGAAAACTTCTTTCCGAAAGAGGTTAGAAATTTTACCAATTGCAATTTTACTCCTATCACGTATTATTCTCTATACATAGTGGGCAGCGGAGTTTTAGGTGAAAATACCATAATTCACCGTCTATATTGCCGCATACGAAATATGTGTATGGAACATGAGGTTTGTATGGCACACAAACTCTCTCTCTCTCTCTCTCTCTCTCTCTCTCTCTCTCTCTCTCTCTCTCTCTCTCTCTCTCTCTCTCTCTCACACACACACACACACACACACACACACACACACACACACACACATAATGTCAGACTGTATGTTTAGGATAAATTCTCTCAAATTAAGTTATATGTTGGTCAATACTATGAACTCACCCCATTGTTCAAGATGTGTTCAACTTGATAATTATGTGTCAGGGCGTATCAGACATTGGGGCGGTATACAAAGATATTCTTCATCTGATATGAATAGCTTTAAAATGAATCTCAGCGTCCTGATATGATAAATTCGATTTCCTGTCCCATCACCCAATATCAGTGTGGCATCGCAACTATAACTTGTTCCAATCTAGTATTTGCAGTCGTTTTTCCCAGTGGTTATGGGCATAAGTCATCTCAATCTATCATGATAAACATAGCCTGTCTGAGAGGTGTCAAGATGGAACAATCTCATTCATCACTTCCGCAGCGCGAGGGAAGACATACTTTTGTCCCACTGTGACCTAAATGCTGCCCCTGGCCATGCGCATGAGAACACAAACATACCACTCTGAGGTGGCATATATTTAACGATGGTTTCTGTACAATGGAGCTTGATTGCGTAATTGAAGCTCTATGAATAACACGAGGAATGCTTCTGCGATTCATTTAACATCATATATGTGAAAGATATATATATATATATATATATATATATATATATATATATATATATATATATATATATATATATATATATATATATATATATATTGTATATATATATATATATATATATATATATATATATATATATATATATATATATATATATATATATATAGATATAGATATATATACATATATATATATATATATATATATATATATATATATATATATATATATATATATATATATATATATATATGTATATATATATATATATATGTATATATATATATATATATATATATATATATATATATATATATATATATATATATATATATATATATATATATATATATATATATATATATATATATATATACCTTCATCGATACACTTTAAGAACCAGAATCGTATTTCTTTCAGCCTCCCAGAAGTATTCTACTAACGGAATAATCGAATAACGAGTACTTTAAAAGACCAAAGTTCTATTCATGTAAGCCTTTAAGAAAAATGTCTTCAACACGGAGAACAACACTGTCCCTCGCTAATACTCTTCAAGACCTAACAGTTTTGCTCTTTTTGCGCCGTAGGAATATTGGGCCAGATTTATGGAAATGGAATCTGGGAGAGTTGTTCAGGAAAGAAAAAAGTTCAAAATACAATAACTCAGTCTTCTTATCATTTACAAGTTGCGCACCTTTAAATCCTCCGGAACAGCTAGCACTTTAGCCCAAAAGCCATTGCGGAGTTGTATCGATTGCCTTTAAAAGCACAGCAATAAATTCCAGGTTGAAGACGTATTTAGTTGCAGTCTGCCTCTGTGCTCTTCCTAAAACGACCATAAACATGTAATGTATATGTCGACATGCTGTTTGTGACATCAAGGTCAGCTCTAGCAATTTGCATTTGGAAAAACAGAAACATGATTAACGAATATATATATATATATATATATATATATATATATATATATATATATATATATATATATATATATATATATATATATATATACATGTATATATATATATACGGCCGCAATGAATCTTGAACATAAGCAGTATACGTAAAGTCATCGCCTGCTCTACTGTAATTCGCTATGCTGATTGGTCAATAGGTGTTAGATCTGGAGCCATTCACACTTTGTAGATACAATATCGAACGGCAGAATTTAATATCGAACGGCAGAATTTGATATTGCCATTTTGGCCAGCAGCCTCGTTTTGGCCTCCAAGGTTATTCTAAAATTTTAAGATGTATTTGCTATTTTTCTTAGCATAAAAGGAGCAGGTGATAAATTCCTTAAGCCCTGTTGGAAAGTGTAATCCGGCCTGCTATCCGCGCTCAGCCATCTGCCTCGTGGGATCTGGATGACTGAGGGTGGAATAGCAGGCCGGGTTGCACTTTCCAACAGGGCGTAACTAATAGTATCGCCTAGGGCAGATGGCTTATAGAATTACACATTGGGTTATTGTGATGGTTCCATTGACCTTATATGTTAATGTTGTGAAAGGTCAAAGGTCACATCTTTGAAGCAATCTTTTCCTGACTTTATTACCGAAGATCATACTCCATTTCTATTACAAAAGTACTTTGCACATTTGAAAAACCGGCTTCCTATTGCGGCTTAGCGAACCCTTCAGCGTTGGAATGACAAGATTTCACTGCAATTATGTTCTAACATCGGTCCTAACATTTCCACTCTATCTCTGTAGACATTCCGTGGTTTTCTCCCAATTTAGCTATCAATTCACACTTTAACACTATGAAATGGATCAATGTAACAATGTATAAACGTTTAGCAGAAAATCCATAATACTATTAGACCCCTAGATGTAATAGAGCTGTGTTGCTATTCGACGCACACACCAAAGTCTCGCGAGAATACGTTAAGTAAAAATAAATTTCTCCCTCAATCCGCCTGGAATGTTAGTATTATTTCAAGACGAGCAAGAGAACACCCCTGGGAGGACAATTACTTTCACTCCAGACAGTTCATCGACATTTGCTACGTATTGCCGCCTTAAAGGAGAGGTAGTCTCTATCCCAGCATAACAGGAGGAAGAGTGAGAACCCTCCGCCAGGGGGAGTTATTCTGCAATTCTTGGAGCTCTCCCAACACACAACAGGATACGAAGTAAGAATAGCACGAAAAATATGCCAACCGAAACCACTTTGAGTAAAGATGCCACTTAAACAGTATATATATATATATATATATATATATATATATATATATATATATATATATATATATATATATATATATATATATATATATATATGTATATATATATATATATATGTATATATATATATATATATATATATATATATATATATATATATATATATATATATATATATATATATATATATATATATATATATGTACGTATTATAAAGATGTGCATGCTTATATTGTTTCCATTACGTTTCCACAGGTGTGCATACCTTCCAGAATTGGGGACCTTCCGCAATACATCTACACACACTCGATCTTATTCTGTGCTTAGCCACAAATAGCCATGATATCGTGTCCATTTCCAGTTTAGGCCAATAGGCCTAAGTGATTAACCCCAATCTATGTGAGATCCCAAGGCTCTTGGGAATGTAAATTTGGTCGCACGTGGTCATTCTTCAGGGCAATTATTCCACTATTATCTCCGGGCCGGTCATTTGGCTTTTCTCTTTAGTACTGATGGTAAAACTGGCCAATTTACATGTATCACACACGTTATCATTTCAAGATACGACGACGACGACAACGACGACTACTACTTCTACTACTACTACTACTACTACTACTACTACTACTACTACTACTACTACTACTACTACTACTACTACTACTACTACTACTACTACTACTACTGTGTGTACAACATACCAGGTAGATACCAGAGTGATCAAGTAGAACAGAATAAGACACAAGGAGTGTTTAAGTAGATAAGTTTAATACTGTTTCAGTGTATAGGTTTAGATGTGGCGTTGAGAACAGCTTTATGTACATTGTCTAATTAGGAGATAATTATGATGCATGTGACAGTTTCGATAACATAAAAAATGTTACAAAATACAGAAGTAAGCTCACGAGGAAATGTATAACAAAGCTATGCTAACTACAACCACCAAGAAAAAATAAAAAATATTACAAAATTCAGAAAAAAGCTCTCAAGGAGAGGTATAACAACGGTACGATAATTACACCCATCAAACAATAAGATGATAATCAGGCAAAAGTTTATAAATAGAACAAATACATTTATAAAGATCCTGACAGAAAAGGTATATTACCTTCTGGAATATAATTATACTATAAAAAAGTAAGGTATCAATCCTAGTGGATTTTGTATTTATGAAATCACAAGCCCTGCGGGAAGGCTTATGGCAGTATAATTGCATTCGGAGGATAGAGTTACATTAAATGGCAAATATGAAATTCAAATGTCGCCGATTCATCAGTGCCAGGACAACACTAGAAAAACGATGCGAAATCAATTATGTTTAATCGTCAGTTGGTGTGGGTCAACAATCAACTATGATATCCAGACCCATTCCCATCCCTAGAGATAACTGTGTTCTCCTATGTACGTACTAAGTCTTTCATCACACTTACCAAAAAGGGCCTTCGAGGTACATGAAATATTTCTTTAATAAAGGACCTTCTTTTGGGGAATTTCTAATGGGGGAATGAAACATAACAACTCTTAATACATGGACTCCTACTTGACTAAAAAGGTACCCGTCTAGCGGACGGTAACCATGAAAATTCTTTTAATGGCAAAATATCAGAGCAGTCAAATATCCATGCGACTACACACTACTTAACCTTTGCATCAAAAAGGCAAGAGACATGGCAAACAGATATACCATTGATAAATAGGATATCAAACCGGCTGTGATGAAAAGGTGGGGACAGTGTACTTTTATGATATCACTTATGATTAATTCTAATTATTTCTACTCAAAACTATTTTCGTTTGGTAACATCCGTATTTTCAAAGTATGACATAGCGTTTGTCATTTGCATTCGTCCTAATTTAGTTCACCCTGGTGAAAGGTACTCTCCATGAATTTTGGTCATTCGGTATCATCTATATACTTGTTCAGAACTAAGAGGTAGTGTTTCATCTCATTTCAAGGCCGAAACTAAAATGACTGGAGAAGATTCAGCAGGGGACCACAGACCTCTTCTGAAAATGTGTTTTTTTAATATAGAGGGTAATCACCTTTTGCCATATCGGCCTTTGTATTCTCCCCAGTGTTCAGGTTATGAAATCTGCACTACGTATTCCCAAACGAGCTGTTCAAAGCTTGTAGCCTTTATTATTAAGTGAGCAGCACATCATTGAGTGAGTGTGTGTGTGTGTACTCGGTGGGGGTCTGATTCTAGCCACGTCCTCCCAGCAGCTCAGTTGCCATATCTCAGCACGCTGCTCCTGCTTTGCTACCCACAACTATAAATACTAGGATAATGTTCGCGGTCTCAGCCAGCCATATGTATTTTAGATAAGCCCCAAGACGTGATAATTTTTCCGTGGGTTTAAAATACTGAGCAAAGGGCAAATTCATCTCATGCCTATGCTTGGAACTTCATTCAAAGAATACTGCGGCATGTGTGTCCACTGGTTTTATCCATTTCTGACATGTTCGATTCTAAATCTTTTCATAGAAAATACATATATTCCAAATGCATCTGCAGTAGTCGCATAGTCTAACATTTACTTAAGCCGTATTCCACCAAATATAATTATTTTAAAACAATGCATCTGCAGTAGTCGCATGGTCTGACCTTTATTAACAGATTTCGAATAATACCAATTGCAAGCAAACCCACAACGTGACTTGAAGCTGTGCAGTTCCCATAGCTTTTTTATACATCTTTTGTTTATATTTTCCTCCTTAAGCCAAACACCATATGGTCATAGCTGGTGAATTGCCCAATGCTACGAAAACGTACGGAAACCGTCTATCGGTTAATTATCCTGCTAGAAAATACATCTTACAAAGTAGTTAACGATACCGAACAAAGGAAGCTCGCCTGCACCTGATAGGAAATGTGAACAGTTTTCTATAAACTCACCCCGCCAGGAGGCTTGGGGTGATTTATGAGCGTAAACAAGGTAGTTAGCTAAATATTTAATTAGTTTCCCAATAAACGTGTGTAGTAGTGTGAATGGCCGGAGGGGGCATAGGCACTGTTATGACTTGCGAGACGCGAGGACAGGCCGCTCACACCTTTACGGCTTTTACCACACAGGCTCATCTAGCAGGACTATCTACGAATGTCATATTTCCATTAGCGTCCATTTTTCTGCCATATGAGGGTAATTCATGACTGGCCAGTTGTGAGTGGTGGAGTGGCGGAGGAAACCGGATTACTCGGCGGGGGCGATACCCTCAAGTCACTGGCACCCTTCGCACATGCCCCATCTGGAATTCGTAAATGGTTGAGCAGTAGAGGCAGTGGAAGAAGTTTGGGTAATAAAACTTGTTAATAGGTACAGTATATCTAGTCTGTACATCAAATTATCTATGTATATACTAGCAGCTTTGTAATTTCCTAAGCAGCTTTGCGTCTGAGACAAAGGCTGTAAAACTATTTATTCCCAATGTGAGTCGCTCAATAGTTCATTACCCTTTTTATGTTTTCGAGATGGAATACAAACATACATACATACATACATACATACACAAACAAATATACCGAGAGAGAGAGAGAGAGAGAGAGAGAGAGAGAGAGAGAGAGAGAGAACTTGGAATTTGTAATTTCTTTTTTCGTCATTTTGTCTACAATATTACCGTTAATTTGTGACGAGCCAGTTGCAAAGAAAACCCGGTGCCCGGCGAAAACCACCGTGACAGACAACCTCCTCACATGAGAGAGAGAGAGTTTTGTAAAAGAAAAAAACGAGTCTTTAAACCATACTTCTTCTACCGAATTGACACTTTCCATCTCATCTCAAAATAAGGACACCAATATCCTCAAGGTGACATAACTAAAGATTATAAAGAAAAGCAACGGCGCATGAGTGTCAGACAGAACGTGTAGCTTATCATATTTGCCGGCATGTTCCAGGTTACGCGACGAGATTTGCCATCGTAAAGGTTGATGAAATGTCCGTGCTCAGGCCGTGGGCAGTTGTTCGGGATGACAATCGATGGGGTTTACGAGCGATAGCCCTGCCATGTAAAATAATTACTCCTTTAAGAATCACCTCCTTAGTGACACGTGGCCGTCCCCTCCCACAAGGTTTAGTGTTGTTATCCCATCTACATGTATACATAATACACACATGGTCTGGAAATTTTCATCATAGCTTATCAAATAATTCGTGATACTTATTTGATGGGCAATAATTGTTGAACCCCTCAAGAACAATAATACTGTAACATTAATAATAATTATAATAATAATAATAATAATAATAATAATAATAATAATAATAATAATAATAATAATAATAATGATAATAATAATAATAATAATGAAAATAATAATAATAATAATAATAATAATAATAATAATAATAATAATAATAATGATAATAATATTAATAATAATAATAACAATAATGATAATAATAATGAAAATAATAATGATAATAGTACATGTAATAATAATAATGATAATAATAATAATAATGATAATAGTAATAATGATAATAGTGAAAATAATAATAATAATGATAATATTAATGATAATGATAATAATAATATAATAATAATAATAATAATAATAATAATAATGATAATAATAATAATATTGATAATGATAATAATAACAATGATAACGATACTAATGATTATGATAATAATAAAGATAAAGTCATTTGATATTGCGCCCGTTCCACATAAACACGCTCAAAGGCGCATAAGAATAAAAAAAAAATTTTAAAATCAAGATAGTGCTTTTTTCCAAGATATGTCCATGCTTGCCAGATTATGTGTATGCTACGGGTGCCAATGTATTTCAGCGGATTAATGTGTTGCGCATGCGCACTGGCTCCTCATTGCGTTGGAATGCAGTTTACTTTTGACAAAACTTTGAAAGAAGTGTATACATTTGGTGGGTGACTCCATCTATCGTACATGTACGTACATAATTGACAGGGACATACTTCGAGGGCAGTAGACGCCTTCGCACTAGTAGATCATGTTATCAAGCAACAAGCTTACTCTGCACAACCTTATTATGGAATAATTTCTATAAGATTGCCTTGTTCGTATGGCATATGTTATCATTTAGGTGTGGACTATTTGATATTCGTGGGTGGGTGGCTAGGAGTGGGAGGGGGGGTCCTAGTCGGAACGTCTTTCTCCTCGACCCCAGGCATTGATAAGAAACTGAAATCGTTGGAATTGCTGTATTGTTAACAGGATATAGGTGTTAATATGACTATAACAGGGCCCCATCGTAATTGTACTGTATGTTTATTGACTATATACGTACATGTAGTGGTAAAAAGCATATTCAATACAAAATTTTATAATAAGCATCAAAAATATAATCAAGAAAAGGTATAAATTATAGGCCAAACTCAGGGTTGTAATCAAAAACATATGCCAGCATAAAATGCGTTTAGACATCAAGTTGAAGACATAGGCGGTTTTTTAACGATGAAGGAATACATTACACTCTGAGTCCACACACACACACACACACACACATATATATATATATATATATATATATATATATATATATATATATATATATATATATATATATATATATATATATATATATATATATATATATATATATATATATATATGTGTGTGTGTGTGTGTGTGTGTGTGTGTGTGTGTGTGTGTACACACAGCATATGGAACCACTGAAGAAAATACAAACCGTGATAAGAATTGCCATTAGCGACAATGGGCACATAAACAAAAGGAGACCTAATTAACTATATACAATAGTATCATAGAACATCCTGACGAACCAATTTGCACCTTGATTGTAAAATGGATCTATAACGTTAAAAATAGTTAATAAAAGCGTGATGTATTGAAAGAATGAAGAGCACTTGTTAAACCCTACAGGAAAAACAACATTGTGTTATACAATCTCAGGAATATTACAGGTGTAGCAAAAAAGTCCAATATTTTCCACACCAAGGGTTAACTCCATATACATGTACTATAACGCAGGACACACACCATACAGCATGAACTTGTTTTGGTGACGTATCAATATTTCGAGAACTAGTTGCCAGACCTTGTGAGCAAGATCTTTTCGTTAAGTTCAGACAAAGTGAAAGTCTTTCACTATTTATATATTTTCGTTTTTAAGCTATTATTCATAACCTACCATTTTGATTCTCAAATCGATATGTTTTAATGCTCCATTCCATAGAACATACGTCTATGCTGCACTGGCGTCACAATCGAGGATTTTCGCAATGGCTAGGACGCCCGGCTAGCAAGCCGCTGATCTAGAGACTAATTCCGTTGGCTGTGGTTTCTCATCAGCGGGATAGCCTGATCAATATGCACACGTGGAATGGTTATAGAATGTATTTATAGCTAAGATGCCAGGGGACTTGAGAACGGACTTGATTTGTGTTCTTGTTCTCTATCTTTGTGTCAATCTAAGTTTATATCATTTTCACTTATGTAATTTACACTATTGTGCTACATGTATCTCCTCTAATAATCATTGATATTGATTGATATTTGACATCCCGGTTTGACATAGTGCACTTTCCATCTATGCTGTTCTAAAGAGCTTTACAATGAATAGTCGGTGGACAGATTCTATGGCCCATTTTATTGGTCAAATAAACTCCTTTCGAAATAACAATGTTTTCAAATGTCCTAAAGTTTTCACACTGTCGACGTCAGCAGCCTTTGTTGTCGGGAAGCTCAGTCCAAAAGCGTGGTGCATAGACACAGAAGGCTCTGTCATCAAATATTTTCGCAATAGTGTATGGTGTCTGTAATAAGTTCTTAGTGTTTGATCTTAGACTCCTTGTATTGGCTTGTTTGACTAACAATTCCCTTAAGTATAGGGTGGCACATCCGTGCGTGCATTTGGAAGTCAAAAGCAGAATCGTGAACGCAATCCTATTTCTGGTTGGCATCCAGCGAAAATTTTGTTTTTGACTTTCTGTAACCTGCATAGTAGCTCATCGGTAATTCCATTAAGAGAAGTCCATTAAAATAGTCAAGGTGTGATGTTACCGGTCAGACAATGGCACTTGTCTATATCAGTATTGAGAAATGTTTTTATTTGTCCAAAATTTCTAAGGTGGTAGTTTGCAGATCTGATAAATTTGATACATGTCAAGATATTTCCATGTTTGGGTAAAAAACAACATCACCTAGATTACCGACTGGCTCATCGATACCTGGTACTGTTACACCATCTTTGGTGTTATTTCTTTCATCTCTGTTTACTGTTATATGGGTCGACATAGTCAATAAAGATACATGGATAGACATACACTCTGGGTTTCTATCTCTTGCAATATTATCCAAACTGTTGAGAGAGCCGTACAACCTAAAAAAGGATTAATTACTTACTTGCTGCCTACAATGTGTTTTAATTGGCCATCCCTAATGAAGGAAACCTTATATACTATGTATATATAATTACATTCCATTTATACAATATACATAAGTTACTGATAACATATATTGTTATTCCCGGCGCTCCCCCCTCTCTCTCTCTCTCTCTCTCTCTCTCTCTCTCTCTCTCTCTCTCTCTCTCTCTCTCTCTCTCCCCCCCCCCCCGAAAAATAAATCACTGGCAAAATACCAACATTGGAATTGAAATTCCGGTCCTCGTCATTTTGTTTACCATATCGAGATTGAATCGTGACTACCCATTCAGGATGGAGGAGGAAACGGGAATACCCGGGTAAAACCACCGCCTAACCCTAAAGTCACTGACAACATTCTCACACACTCACATGTCTCGATCAGGATGACTCAGAACTGGGAAAATTGCAATGGTAATGGTGAGTCTGTTAGTTGGCTTTGTACGATTCGGGGCATGTTAAAAAGTTGCCAGTGACATGAGGATTGGCGGTTGTTGTTTTCGCCGGGCACCTCGGTTTCCTCCACCACATACAACAGGCCAGGCACGACTTAGCCGCAATACGGCAGATAGCATGGTTCAACTAAAGTCGAAATACCAACTTCTTAAATCTGAGTTGGCTTTCGGGAAATCTTTTGGGTCGCTCATGAATAAGCCTTTTCCCTAAGACATCCATCCCTGCATTAAACTATCAATAATGGAAATACGCTTCTGGAGAAGAAGAAGATCCTCTTTCAATCCAGTCGTAAGACAATTTGACCTATTCACAGCTGAAGAGCGCACTCATACTGTAAATATCTTAATATCAGAGCAATATTTTGAAGAAAAGTTGTCCGAGGGTCACTATGATTGCTGGGTATAACAATCTCTTTAAGGCATTTTTAAAGTATTGCTCTATTAAAGCGCCAAGTTAAAATGTGTTATAGTTTGTGTTCGTCCCGTTTGTGGAAGGGTTAAACTACATTTGCCAACCGCCCGGGTCTAATCTCTAGGGTTAAGACAAGTCTAACTGATGTGTTTTAGGGATGCTAAAAACTCGATTATCGCCCGACCTCTGGGGATGCTGTTGATCGGCACTGCAAGACAAATTGGAGAAGTGCATTTAGGAACAGCATACTTGTCCGCGGCGCGACCTTGCTTTAAGGCGACCAGCCACACTTCGTGCCTGCTAGGGCTGGGCCGCGCACGTGCCCGAGTGCCGGCGGAAAATGGCGGGAAAGATACAGTGAGGCGTGATGTGATTAATTTCGGTTGTATCTTGTTGAGGGATGGAATTTAAGGGGAACGCCCCAAACCTATAGTATCTGCAGGGCATCGTAAAAGGATTTTTATTTCTATTCAGTTTTTTTTTATTAATAGCCCTATTGGCGCACCGTCCATATACAGGTCATACTCAAGTATCGTACAGCACGGTGTACTTTTTGTATTTGTACTTTTTTTTACTGATTGAGAAATAATAATTTTGTTGCACACGTGTGGAATTTGAAATTAAAGAAATAGCCCAAACAGTCCAAACAGTGTTAACTCCCCACGATACAAATACAGTGCCGATATTTAGGTTCTGCTCTAAATGCATGGGCAGTCCCGGCATAACACTAGACCGCACACCCGATTGCCACACAGTTTCCAGGGCATGGATGTATCGATGGTCTCACAAATGAACTTAGCTTTGATTCACAAACTAAGTGGGTCACTGTTAGGCTAGACTTATTTTGAGGCATGTTATCCATCGGTGTTTTTTTTACAAACAAGTACTGGCAAACGACTGGTCGACCGGTGCAGGAATTAAATGTCTGTACTGTAGGTATCTTGAGGGTTTACCTAAATACAGATGCCCGAAGATCTAATACACCGTGTGTTTAATTGTTTAATACCCCTTTCTAACTGATTCGGTTTTTTACCCCTTCTGTAGTAGTGTGATTCGTTCAATTTCCTATTCGATATTGTATGGCAAAATAAAGATAACTTATATAGCCAAACATATTGTCATATCCAATCATCAAAAATGGAAAAAGGATGCCACATTGATTATAAAAGTGGAACAGATTATAACGCCTTTATCTATGTAAGCTTGGAAATGTATCAATCACCAATTTCAGTGGCAATCTTAGTGATTATTTTGTATCAATCGGAAATGCTTTCTCACGTGCATCGAGTCGCGGAACTAACTCGCCTAGCAGGCATTTGAAATTTCCTTTTTCGTCACATTTATGCCATATTTTGGCTAATTCGTGACTAGCCAGTTGTAAGTAGTGGAGGAAACCGTAGTACCCGGCGAAAACCACCACCTGACCCCAAGTCACTGGCAACTTTCTCACATGCCCGGGATTCGAACCCAAACAGTGGTGAGAGACAGTGTGCAGTCAGTGGCGGCTACCGGGGCAAAACATGTGTTTATATGATAAGTCACTACGCGAGGGATAATGATTTCAATCTTTACCTTACAGTATGTTCACTCGTGAACGTACAATATATATATATATATATATATATATATATATATATATATATATATATATATATATATATATATATATATATATATATATATATATATATATATATATATATATATATATATATATATGTGTGTGTGTATTAACTGTAATTGTTTCTATTACAAAATCATATCTATATAAATACATAATGGTTTTGGGTATGAGCCCAGGAATATAAGGAAAATGATATCATAAATCAAAAGTGATTTTGGGTATAGTCCCGAATAAGTACGGAGTGATGTAAAATATTATAACGTACAATGTAATGAAGTGTTTGGTATGGTTCCTTTTAAAGTATAATGTCGTATGGATTTGTTTGAATATAGAATATAGTTTATCTCGAGTCTGAGTGTCCTTTTCTTCGAACTTTGTTCCCATATCTAAAACACATCTACATGCCTCAAAACAGTCAAACCTTGAGTTTGGTCTGCGAGATATATTGCAATTTATGTCCAAACTAAAGGCCTTAAATAGTCAAACCTTTAACCCTACCTGATATAATTGCATTTTATGACCTAAAGACCTTTAACAGGGTCAAACCTGTGGAGCCTTGCGAGATGAAATTCCACTTTATGGCATAAAAGAGTTTAAAAGGGTCACACCTTTGATTTTACTTTACGGCCTAGGCTCACAGACCTTTTAAAAGTACCGTCAATCCTTTGATTTTACGAGCTAGGATTGTACCTTACGGCCTAGAACACCAAGTGTTCTAGATTCAGCGGATGATGTGGCACTCTCTGCACTAAGGCCTCGCCTAATAAGGTGTATTTACTTCGCCTCATCAGTTAATTGAGTAAACAGACCTGTCGCTTAATTAAACAAGTAATTAGCGCAGTGCCGACAGATCATCCCTCACGTGACATCCCCAGGACTTAACCTGTTAATGCTCTCAGCTGCCAAAACAGCCTGATACATTTGATAAAAAAACCTACGGGAAAAGGCATAGTTCGGAAGATATTTCCTGGAGAAATATCAGTTAGAACATCACCAAAAACTCTACTTCAAATATTTTGTAAAACCATTCTCATTTCCAAAGTTATTGTCAAAAGTAGTATGAATCCAGACGACAATATCTGGAGGAAATCTTTAAGCATTAATGTGTTAACTTGGCACTCGCGCGTTCCCCCGCATAAGGCGTGATATATCAGGATTGCGTCCTAAATCCCGAACGCGCGGCCGACGTTTCCTTGATCCTAGAAACGCATTGGGTCATAGAATTCCAAATGTTTCTCTCATTAGAGTCATTTGTAACTCACTTAATCACCATTTGGAGAACGTTACCCCACTGAACTTCACTTTTGGTGAAAACAGGCCTAGTAGTAACTACTCTTCTCCAGAAGGATGCATCTTTCACCAGCAAGAAAGCAGTGCTATGTGAATTAAGTGCTAAATCATCGCTTGACAAAATCGTATTGCGTATATCAAATAGATACGATTTAGGTGACACAGGACTAAATCAAGTAAAGTATTAACTGTTCGCCTGGATTTTCGAACCACTCGCTGTCATACATATTGGTCCTAATACACCTAGAAAATACTGCTTCTCATAGAAGAAAGTACCCAAACCTTAAATCTAATCACACATCAAGGAAAAAGGGTGGCTTAATTGTAAAGGTGTTGAACCAGCGATCAGAGGGTAGCCGGTTCGATTACAGGCTGGGTCACTTTGGTCTGTTCTTGGGCATTGACAGTTAACTTCACATTGCTTCAGTTCACCCTGGCTGTGAATAGGGGACCTGGCATTTATAAAGAGCAGAATGGTTATGTGATTGCTTAAACCTACGAGCGCCGAAATGGCTGCCAAGGTTGCATGCTCCCCAGGGAGTGGAGATGGTTCAAAGAGTGAACAGCTTTGCTGGGAAATAAACGTATAGAGTCCTGTGAACATTAATACAATGGAAAAATACTCATTACATCCACCAGCACAGCATACTCAAACTTCCCAGGTGTGAAAATCTCTCGAGTTTTCTTTAATCTTGGCCCTATGCGCCCAATTACTGAAGACATGGGCTGACCCTGTTCAGCGCAATGGCCGCTTCAGTCAAATCCCTGCACGGCTCGCCGCCGGAATGACATTTTCGACTTGATAATATATTGCATTCTATTACGGGATGACGTATATAACTAATTAAATCCCATAGCTATACTGTACTTAACTCTAATATTCAGGCCTGGAATTTCGAGGACTGCTTGAGGATAGGATCGGGGACGTGGTATTTGAGAGATAATTGGAATATGCTGGTATTTTCAAGATCAACTTAATTATGTAAGACCGCTTATCAAGTGACGTCAATAACTATAATTAGTCTTCTTCAACGTGCCAGAGGTATACCATGAGTAATATGTTCCTATAAATATAAATTTATAATTGTATTCGACTGTATGTTTATTGACTGCATGTGATACTGTACAAATTTACCGAATTTGACTAAAAATGACCTTTCCGAATTTAACTCTACCGAACAGTTTTATTACGCATTAACATAGATGGGGGTAGATTTTAATCTGAATTTTATCATACCGAGATTTTCTATTTCGGTAAATTCTGATTTATTACATGCTCGGAATCATTCCCTATTCCAGTGTACAAAATCATACGATATACAAATTATGACATAAATGCTGTGTTTGATTGCGAAATAGTAACCAGCATCGAATTCTAGTTTATAATAATTGTGTAACTTGGAATATCAAGGTTTAAAATCTCAAGATTCTTTGACATGATATAACTGCGTCGATACCTGTAGGCTTACACTATATAACCTATTATTATACTTTTATAGATCACCAGGTATCTGATGTTCACTACACGTGCATTTGACAGAACTAATTTGTCCCCGTCGCTTTGTAAATCAGCGTGTCATTCACAGGGAAAAGCACAATTTGTAATTAAAGATCAACAGTAGGGTAATCACTTTCACTAAATAAGCACTAGTGAACTATAGATGAGCGCGAGATATGTTTACCAGAACAGCAGCAAATACATGTCGACTCTTACAGTCCAGACATTTAATTCCTGTTTCCTGCACCAACCGACCGGACGTCTTCCAGTGTCTAGTTGTACAGACATCCATGGATAAAAGCAAATTTCCTCGTTTTTGAAACAACCTCCTTCATTAAATACTAATCCTACAACGCTTAATGTTTACTACACGTAGCATTCCTTTTGATACCTGCTCTGATATTTCTTAATCGGAATTCAAAAAAGAAGAAAAGTGAAATTCTTTAAAAAGTATTTACCATGACTTTAACTGAATATATATAAACATTCCTGCTCTTTGCAAGAAAGAGATTTCACTCGACTTGTGAACTGCTTTCGGCCGCTGTCAGCCTTGGTGGTTTAACTGCTTAGGCTTGAATGTTGTATTCAGCTTTTTTTATCTTTCGTTGTTCCCCTATATTTTTCATCTATGTACGAAATGGCAAATAAAAGTATACTATACGAAGGTAAAGAATGTGTGAGGAATATATATATAGTCTTTTTACATGAAAATATAGAGTGACAAAAGTGCTAGTACGATGAACACCAACCACATGGTCTGAATCAAATGCACCAACCTCAGTGGACCTAACCTTTATGAATAATGAAATAAATAAACAACACAAATCATAAGAGTAGCAAAGTTCTGATGGATCAAGCTTTTGATGTAGTTAGGGGGGCATCTGTGGAAGATTTTAGTCTTATGACGTCCTGTCGTTTAAGAACGTATATTTCTTTGGAAGTGTCAGTGTGTCAGCAATTTTGCAGCATATATCATATAACTTCGAGATAAGACTGAGAAGGAGAGAAATCTCTTTCTTTTTACTAGTGGTACTTATGGATAGGGGCATAGGAAAAGTTAGAAGTGTTTTTTTTTTATCATTTCACGGTATATATATATATATATAATATATTATATATATATATATATATATATATATATATATAATATATATATATATATATATATATATATATATATATATGTAATATATAATAATATAGTATATATATATATATATATATGTATATATATATATATATATATATATATATATTACATATATATATATATATATATATATATATATATATATATATATGTATATATATATATTATATATATATATATATATATATATATATATACATAATATATATATATATATATATATATATATATATATATATTTGCAGTGGAACCTGTCAAATTGAACACCTGTGTACATTGAACACCTGCGATCATTGAACAATTTTTTCATGTCCCGGCACACTCCCATTGAAAATCAATGGGAGGCTACCTGGATGACATTGAACACCTGTCTACCTGAACATAGAAAACCGAATTTGTTCCCAAGGCCTAATTTCACATGTCTACATTGAACATTCTGCACTGATTTGAAACTTTTCACTGAAAATGAGGACAAATGAGATACATAAGAATAACTGTTTTGTTAAGTGACATTATTCAAATGCTGAACATGTGAAGTTTTTAACTATTTGAAGAAAGTGAGGTAAGACATAGTAGATTTTGCAATGAAATGATCATGTTCCTCTGATTACCCGTGAAATTGTTTCTATTTCACCCAACCTCCGATTACTCAGAACCTGTCTACATTGAACACCTGCGTACATTGAACACTTTTTCGTTTCCACTGAGTGTTGTAGACAGGTTACACTGTATATATATATATATATATATATATATAAATATAAATATTATATATATATATATATATATATATATAATATATATATTTAATATATATATATATATATTATAGTATATATATATATATATATATATATATATATATATATATATATATAGTAGAGCAGCAGGGACCCCCATTTTAGGGGTCGACCCAAACTGGCAATGGCACACATGTCCTCATGGTTTTTTCATGAAGCTATATATCTGAGGTGTATGAAAATGCATGTTGACAAGCTGGCAAATGGTGGCGAGCTGAGAAATTTGACATTCTTTAGGGGTACTGTTAAAATGCCAAATCACCAAAAAAGAGTCAAACAGGTGGGGGTGGGGGGTAAGAAAATCAAACATATAATCTTAACTATGCAAGCAATCTTGACAAATGACCCCTCGTTGGAATTGTCATAAATCTTACTTTTTATCGGTAGCATGTGAGGTGGACAATATGACCTTGAACTCAAGGTCATGGTCAAATCACGCTGATATTCAGATAAAAACGCAAATCTAGAATCCAAATGGCATGAAAAGCCATCTTTTTTAATGTTAAGACTTCAGAAATTATGTCAGTATAGTTCTGTGGTGTTTTAACAATAGGAGAATTTCAGGTCAACACACTGAATGATAAGAAGTTGCAGAAAATTGTTAGAAATGATTACTTTCAGGTCAAAAATTGAATATCTATGTCTGATAAGAGCATGATATAGGAGGCAATATGGGACTAAGGTTGAAAATGTAGGGTAACTTTCAGCAGCTCTCTGCAACACTTTACTGAGCCTAAAAGAGAAATACAAAGGCACCCTATGAATTCCCATTGCCTGAACTTCATATTTAAGTTAGCCTTGAAAATGACCTTGACCTATATTTGAAGGTCAAATAGGGTCAAATATGGTCTGATGAGACTTTTTTCACATTTTTGGCATTTTAAACTGGTATCGATTTATCTAAAATAATTTGTGTATTTTGATTCCTTTTCGAGTAACCCAAATAGGCAGTGGCACACAACCATTCATGGTCTAAGTAGTTGATATGTATCTGAAATTTATAAAACTGCATGTTGACAAGCTGGCAATTGGTGGCGAGCTGAGAAATTTGACATTCTTTAGGGATACTGTTAAAAAGTGCCAAATCACCAACAAAAAGAGTCAAACATGGGGTGGGGGGGGGTAGGCAAATCAAACATATAATCTAAACTATGTAAGTAATCTTGACAAATGACCCCTCGTCGGAATTGTCATTAATCAGACTTTTTATTGGTAGCATGTGAGTTGGACAATTTGACCTTGAACTCAAGGTCAAGGTCAAATCACGCTGATATTCAGATCAAAACGCAAATTTAGAATCCAAATGGCATGAAAAAGCCATCTTTTTTAATGTTTATACCTCAGAAATTATGTCAGTATTGTTTTGTGGTGTTTTTAACAACAGGAGAATTTCAGGTGAACACACTGAATGATAAGAAGTTGCAGAAAATTGTTAGAAATTATTACTTTTAGGTCAAAAATTGAATATCTATGTCTGATTAGAGCATGATATAGGAGGCAATATGGGACTAAGGTTGAAAATGAAGGGTAACTTTCAGCAGCTCTCTGCAACACTTTGCTGTGCCTAAAAGAAAAATACTAAGGCACCCTATGAATTCCCCTTGCCTGAACTTCATATTTAAGTTAGCCTGGAAAATGACCTTGACCTATATTTGAAGGTCAAATAGGGTCAAATAAGGTCTGATTAGACTTTTTTCACATTTTTGGCATTTTAAACTGGTATTGATTTATCTTAAATAATTTGTGTATTTTGATTCCTTTTCGAGTAACCCAAATAGGCAGTGGCACACAACCATTCATGGTCTAAGTAGTTGATATGTATCTGAAATTTATAAAACTGCATGTTGACAAGCTGGCAATTGGTGGCGAGCTGAGAAATTTGACATTCTTTAGGGATACTGTTAAAAATGCCAAATCACCAACAAAAAGAGTCAAACATGGGGTGGGGGGGTAGGCAAATCAAACATATAATCTAAACTATGTAAGTAATCTTGACAAATGACCCCTCGTCGGAATTGTCATTAATCAGACTTTTTATTGGTAGCATGTGAGTTGGACAATTTGATCTTGAACTCAAGGTCAAGGTCAAATCACACTGATATTCAGATCAAAACGCAAATCTAGAATCCAAATGGCATGAAAAAGCCATCTTTTTTAATGTTAAGACTTCAGAAATTATGTCAGTATTGTTTTGTGGTGTTTTTAACAACAGGAGAATTTCAGGTGAACACACTGAATGATAAGAAGTTGCAGAAAATTGTTAGAAATTATTACTTTTAGGTCAAAAATTTAATATCTATGTCTGATAAGAGCATGATATAGGAGGCAATATGGGACCTATAAGGTTGAAAATGAAGGGTAACTTTCAGCAGCTCTCTGCAACACTTTGCTGTGCCTAAAAGAGAAATACAAAGGCACCCTATGAATTCCCATTGCCTGAACTTCATATTTAAGTTAGCCTGGAAAATGACCTTGACCTATATTTGAAGGTTAAATAGGGTCAAATATGGTCTGATTAGACTTTTTTCACATTTTTGGCATTTTAAACTGGTATTGATTTATCTTGTTCGGTATAATAAAACAAATATGACATCCCTGTGTGGTGTACAACACACAGAGATGTCATAGTTGTATAATATATCCATGGAAATATCATGAGAATTTGGGAGACAGTTGGTCTACCAAATTTGGGAAGGGCAATTAGAAATGTGTCCGAATATTTTCTAAAAACAACTTGAAGGTCAAAAGATCAAGGTCAAGTTATAGATGAAATCTAGATTAATCCTAAATATCAGCAGCAACAAATAATTTTAAGGGTTAAGAGTGACCTATAGTGTAGAAAACATTTCCTTGATATCATTTCTTCTCTGACATATTGTATTTAGTGCAATAGGTATAAGTGTCAAGGTGATTTAAGGTATCCCAAAAGATGGAACACAGAAAATAAGATCAATGAAGATGATGCATGAAGCAGCAATCAAAATAGATACAGTTGAAAAAAAAATTCTGGTGAAATACAATCATTTGATATAATTCATCCTACATAATGACACAAACTATGATAAATTCAAAGCCAATGTCAAAGGATAAATTTGAGGAAATAAATAATTTTTATCCTAAAAAAGCAGCAGCAACATTAATCAATATAGTTTAAAATTACTTTTACAGTAAAAAAACTTCCTTTGATGTCATTCCCTCCCTACCATTATGTATTTCTGTCAATTGATATCAATGTTCAAAGTTCAAGGAAACTCAATGTTCAAAAAATATTGTGAAAATATGGGCATGTAACCAAAATAATAGGTTTGCATAAACCTCATTATTTAGCATAAATGTGAAAAAGTGTGTATAGGATCCATGAAAATATCATGGAAATTTTTGAGACATGGTGGGTCTTACCCAATTTTAGATGAGGAATTCAGAAACATGGCTTCAATTTATTAGATGTCATTTTCAAGGTCAAAAGGTTATGTTATTGAAAATGCCTAGTTTAATCATGAATACAGCAGCTTAATCATAACATTTTATGGTTATAAGGGGTATTTAGTGTAGGAAACATTCTTAATACCATTCCTTCCCTTATACTACAGAAATGAAAAGTTTGCACTAAATTCTAGAATTTAAGGAATAATATTTACCAATTGCAGCACTTTGTTCTACCCTAACTATAAAGATTTCAATTGCTTCTGCTTATTTCAGTTGAAACTGGATATTTTCTTTTAATTTGATCTTCCACCTTGACTAAAGACCTTAGGGATGATGTCCATACAATTGGAAACGTGTTTTATATCCTCTTCTGACATTGGGTAGGACTCCAAATGTCCATGACCTTCACATATGGAACCCTTTGGCATTGAATATGTCATCAAAAAAATTAAATGGGAGACATTGCTTTGACTTATTTAATATTAGACAAGAATCACTATTACTCCAGAATTCCCTTTCCATTCTAATGGACAAGACCCCCAGCACTCCAAAGTTGTCATGACCTTCCTATGGAACCTATATAAGCTCTTTTATATCTACTATGTAAATTATATAGGACTTTGATTGGTTTGCCATATTTTTCTTACCATATTCAATCCTAAATCACCTTTGATTTGACATTTGCTGTACAAAAAATATCTAGGATTTATATTCTACCCTTAACGGTGCATTCAACCATATAGATCTTTGTGGAAAAAGTGTTTATATCAGCTCAAGCTCAATTTTCTGTGACATGACCTTTGACCTTGTAAAAGTCCTCTTCAACTCTAAGGTAAGACCCGCAATGCCTCAAAAATAACCATGATATTGTAACCTATGGAGGTTTTTTCATTCCTATGGTAAATAATGAGAGATTTGGCTGTGTTTGTACTATATTTGAACCTTAAATCACCTTGATACCTATTGCACAAAATACATTATGTCAGAGAAGAAATAATATTAAGGAAATGTTTTTTACACTATAGGTCACTCTTAACCCATAAGATAATCGGTTGCTGCTGATATTAAGGATTGACCTAGGCATTTTCCATAACTTGACCTTGATCTTTTGACCTTCAGATTGTTTTTTGAAAAATGTGGAGACATTTTTAATTGCCCTTCCCAATTTAATTGAGACATACTCATACTCATATATATATATATATATATATATATATATATATATATATATATATATATATATATATATATATATATTCATTTTTCTTGGGCTATTGACCTAATTATGTTTATTTGACCTTGACATCTTGGTCAAGGTCACAATGTCAGGGAAACATGCTAGTAAAGAAAAGTCTGATTTATTGCAATTTTAATGAGGGGTCATGTAGATAAATCAATACGACTTTAGAATGCCAAAATGCGAAAAAAGGGCCATTTGGATTCTAGATTTGCGTTTTGATCTGAATATTAGCGTGATTTGACCTTGACCTTTAGTTCAAGGTCAAATTGTCCAACTCACATGTTACCAATAAAAAGTCAGATTAATGGCAATTCCAACGAGGGGTCATTTGTCAAGATTACTTACATAGTTTAGATTATATGTTTGATTTGCCTACCCCCCACCCCATGTTTGACTCTTTTTGTTGTTGATTTGGCACTTTTAACAGTATCCCTAAAGAATGTCAAATTTCTCAGCTCGCCACCAATTGCCAGGTTGTCAACATGCAGTTTTATAAATTTCAGATACATATCAACTACTTAGACCATGAATGGTTGTGTGCCACTGCCTATTTGGGTTACTCGAAAAGGAATAAAAATACACAAATTATTTAAGATAAATCAATACCAGTTTAAAATGCCAAAAATGTGAAAAAAGTCTAATCAGACCATATTTGACCCTATTTGACCTTCAAATATAGGTCAAGGTCATTTTCCAGGCTAACTTAAATATGAAGTTCAGGCAATGGGAATTCATAGGGTGCCTTTGTATTTCTCTTTTAGACACAGCAAAGTGTTGCAGAGAGCTGCTGAAAGTTACCCTTCATTTTCAACCTTATAGGTCCCATATTGCCTCCTATATCATGCTCTTATCAGACATAGATATTAAATTTTTGACCTAAAAGTAATAATTTCTAACAATTTTCTGCAACTTCTTATCATTCAGTGTGTTGACCTAAAATTCTCCTGTTGTTAAAAACACCACAAAACAATACTGACATAATTTCTGAGGTATAAACATTAAAAAAGATGGCTTTTTCATGCCATTTGGATTCTAAATTTGCGTTTTGATCTGAATATCAGCGTGATTTGACCTTGACCTTGAGTTCAAGGTCAAATTGTCCAACTCACATGCTACCAATAAAAAGTCTGATTAATGACAATTCCGACGAGGGGTCATTTGTCAAGATTACTTACATAGTTTAGATTATATGTTTGATTTGCCTACCCCCCACCCCATGTTTGACTCTTTTTGTTGGTGATTTGGCATTTTTAACAGTATCCCTAAAGAATGTCAAATTTCTCAGCTCGCCACCAATTGCCAGCTTGTCAACATGCAGTTTTATAAATTTCAGATACATATCAACTACTTAGACCATGAATGGTTGTGTGCCACTGCCTATTTGGGTTACTCGAAAAGGAATCAAAATACACAAATTATTTTAGATAAATCGATACCAGTTTAAAATGCCAAAAATGTGAAAAAAGTCTAATCAGACCATATTTGACCCTATTTGACCTTCAAATATAGGTCAAGGTCATTTTCAAGGCTAACTTAAATATGAAGTTCAGGCAATGGGAATTCATAGGGTGCCTTTGTATTTCTCTTTTAATCTCAGTTAAGTGTTGCAGAGAGCTGCTGAAAGTTACCCTACATTTTCAACCTTAGTCCCATATTGCCTCCTATATCATGCTCTTATCAGACATAGATATTCAATTTTTGACCTGAAAGTAATAATTTCTAACAATTTTCTGCAACTTCTTATCATTCAGTGTGTTGACCTGAAATTCTCCTATTGTTAAAACACCACAGAACTATACTGACATAATTTCTGAAGTCTTAACATTAAAAAAGATGGCTTGTTCATGTAATTTGGATTCTAGATTTGCGCTTTGATCTGAATATTAGCGTGATTTGACCTTGACCTTGAGTTCAAGGTCAAATTGTCCAACTCACATGCTACCAATAAAAAGTCTGATTAATGACAATTCCGACGAGGGGTCATTTGTCAAGATTACTTACATAGCTTAAATTATATGTTTGATTTGCCTACCCCCCACCCCATGTTTGACTCTTTTTTGGTGATTTGGCATTTTTAACAGTATCCCTAAAGGATGTCAAATATCTCAGCTCGCCACCAATTGCCAGCTTGTCAACATGCAGTTTTATAAATTTCAGATACATATCAACTACTTAGACCATGAATGGTTGTGTGCCATTGCCAGTTTGGGTTACTCGAAAAATAGAGCACTTTTGGGGGTTCTGCTGCTCTACTCTACTAATATATATATATATATATATATATATATATATATATATATATATATATATATATATATATATATATATATATATATATATATATATATATATATATAGCCGTTCACAATGAATCTATATTAGCATCTATAGTTTCCGATAGGGGGCACTGGCTGTGCTGCCGCACACCTGTGGAGGAAACCTTTTTTGCTTCAGCCTGTCTGGTTTGGCTGTCTAGTACAGGTGTACTACTTGGTTAGGTTCATGTTCACAGCACTCGACTTGCAGTGAACAGTCCAAGGAGTAGGGATACAGCTTAAGTTAACCTACGTTTGAAGCTTTTGGGAAAGTTTATAATATGAGTACCGTTTTGTCTAATTTGAATCGAAAAAACTAATGTAAATCCTACTTTCAATGACATTTCATGTAAGTATTTCAAATCCGCATACAAAATTACATTAGAATAGCCTCTTGAATCTTAAAATCATGGTTTGCTAAAACGACTTAAGGAAGCCAACCATTCACTGTTTTAGCCAGTGGCTTGGGACAACATCATGCTCTCAGATCTGCTTCAGACATGTGAACACTTGCTAGTGACCTACAGTACAGAGATTTAATTCCTGCACCCGTCGACCGGACGTCTGTCAGTGCCTGGTTGTTCAAAGACTCATATATAACATGTCAAAAAATAGTCCAAGCACATCAATGACCCACGTAGCCTGCGAATCAAAGCTACGTTCATTTGTTAAGTTATCCATGCATCTATGCCAAGAAAACGGTGGCAACTGGGCGTGCGGTCGTGCATTATGCCATGGCTGTCCACACATTTAGTGCAGGAATTAAATGTCAGCACTGTAATTGGGAGTGTTTATTTCTTTATTTTCTTCCTTTAATTGGAAGTACATATTTAATGGTGAACTTTGTCATGAAGAGTTGGTAACTTTACTGATGTGCTGTAACATATAGCCTTTTTATGAAATATACTCAGATCAAATAAATATACTATCAGAAAATGTATATGTGTCATCATCATCAACATCAAACAAATACCTATAAATATATAAAATAGCACAGATCTGGGGAGAAGTGCACTGAAACTCTTCCTAAGCCTTGGATTGCAAGTGTAGGGGTGGAAATATGCGTAAAAACGTCTAATTACTACTGAGGTTGAGGTACTGAAAAGCTGTTTTTACCCAGCCAATATTGTTCTTCTTTAATGTGATTTTAGATACCCACTTAAAGTACTAATTTGGCCTGTGCAATAGAACTAGTAGATAGTTGTTATTAGAATTCTGTATGTAGGTCAATGTGTATGGGTTCCACAAAAAAGGCATATTTTGACCCCCCCCCCCTTTTTTCGATCAATCCTAGCTTTTAAGAAAGAAAATAGCACATACTCGGAAAATATACTTTTGGAATCTAGAGACTTTGCTCTTTCAGATAAGATTTTGTTTGTTTTTGTTTACTACAGTGCCGACATTTAATTTCTACACTTAATGCGCGGGCAGCACGGGCAAGATTGCCACAAGTTTCCTAAGCAGGGATGCATTGATGACCTCGCAAATGAACGTAGCCTTGATTTGCAAGCTACGTGGGTCCTTGCTGTTACTGGTTTGTTTTTCGACATGTTATCAATAGATGTTCGTACAACCAGGCACTGGCAGACGTCCGGTCGACTGGTGCAGGAATTGAATGTCGGTAGTCTATAGCGTTAGGGTAATTGTGTTACGGTGCCTATCTAATTGATAAGTAAACGATTCATGATGTCACACCTGTCCATGAAAGCCAAGGATAATATGATGACATGGGTGCTTTAGAACAGGTAATTCCTAGTAGTAACCTGCCTTTCCCATTGTCCCCATGACATAAACAGGTGAAGCACTTACACAAGGAATACGATACACACAGGAAACTGTCAACCTGGCCAACAATGTGAGCACTTCAATATGTTGAACACACTCTCTCAGCATAGATGAGAATAGCAGATCATGTCAGAGATAGCTGACCAACCCCATTTCATTGTCCTTTGTCTGAAATGTCTCAAGGAAGCTTTGAGACCTGTGCATTGAGAAGTTGCCATTGTGCATTTTGTTAGACCGCTCGGCAATGGAGGCAACCCAAAGATCACATTCTTTCAGAATAAATGAGGATATCCAATGACTGATCATGTCAGAGATAGCTGACTAACCCCATTTCATTGTCCTTTGTCTCAAATGTCTCAAGCGAGATTTGAAACCTGTGAATTGAGAAGTTGTCATTGTGAATTTCGTTAGACCGCTAAAGGTCCTGGGGACAAAGTAGCTCAGTTGGTTAGGTGTCGGACTAGTAATCGGAGGGTCGCTGTTTAAATTCCTGGTCGGGGCACTTTGGTCTGTCCTTGGGCAAGACAGTTTATTCCATATTGCTTCAGTCTACCCAGCTGCAAAAGATACATGACTCGAAACCGAATACCTTTACCTTTCAATGGGGGCAACCCAACGAACACACTATTTCAGTGTAGATGAGAATAGCCAAGGACAGATCATGCCAGAGATAGCTGACTAACCCCATTTTATTGTCCTTTGTCTGAAATGTCTCAAGCAAGATTTGGGACCTGTGCATTGAGAAGTTGTCATTGTGCATTTCGCTAGTAAGACCACTCGGCAATGAAGGCAACCGACAGAAGACACTCTTTCAGAATAAATGAGAATATCCAAGGACTGATAATCAAGGTTTCAATCCAGTGACGGGGCTAAAAGGAGTAGCTCTAAATGGGGAAAACAAAAAAACAAAAATACGTTTTTTTTTACTTTTCACCAACCGCCCAAAGGAATAAAGAAATTATTTGGAGGAGTTTCATTACATACATCTTCTGTATTAACAAAAACGCCCTTCGTTTTCATCTTCTATGCCTGAGCCATCCTAACAGAAAGCCTTTAAAATGCCCGTTGATGGTTCTACTAAACCCTGGTGGGTATGACACTTCCCCAACATTTCGGTAATCATTCATCATTGTACTGTATTTCCATCTAACTGATGGGTGAATAGGCTGAAAGAACCATGCCTTCGAGGGCAGGTATAATTTTGGAAATGAGATTATGCGAGCGCCAAATTCGCAGCCGATGTAATTAGATCACTTTTTCAGAGTAGGCCTTTGTCATGGTAGGCAATTATCCCTCCTAATAACGCTAAAACTATTAGGCCATAGTGTTATTAATATGACTCCCCTTAACATATTGTTGTCAGTTTGAATAACTTATCCCATCATATTGCACCATGCGCTTTTGGAGGAAGTATTCAATGTATGTATTCATTTGCTATGCACATATAAGAATACTAGTAAGTTGATATATATATATATATATATATATATATATATATATATATATATATATATATATATATATATATATATATATATATATATATATATATATACACACATATATATATATATATATATATATATATATATATATATATATATATATATATATATATATAGATATATACGTATATATACGTATATATATATATATATATATATATATATATATATATATATATATATATATATATATATATATATATATATATATATATATATTTCTTTCAGAAATAGACATTTCCAAGTCTCTTTGTTGACAGAAATTTCTCAACCTGATTTTCAGTAAGTCATAACCATTACTCCTTTTGTGAGGGGATTAAAGGAATACGATTGTAATCTAACCTAAGCCTGGGTGGGGACCTGTTTAAGCTAAATTTAACCCAAGCCAGCTAATCTTCAATTGCAATTTTGTCATCCTTTGTCTTGATGAAAAATGATGCTACATGTCTTTAGTTTGCTTTGAGATTTTGTGCAGTACAGTTGATAACCTAGGTAGAGATGCCACCTAAAAGGAAGTTTCTTACCTTGGTAGAAAGAGTTAAGGTAATAGAGCTCAACAATAAGAACAGAAGTGCTCGTAAGATAGCTGAGGACTTTGGAGTTGGAAAAACCCAGGTTCAGAACATTTTGAAGAGGAAAGCAGAGGTGCTGGAGGAGTATGAAAACAACATTTCTGGGGCCAGGAAGCGTCTCTGCAGAACTTCAGAAAATGATGAGATAAATGAACTGTGTCTTAAATGGTTTCAGGATGCTACCAAACGCTGTATGCCTGTCATTGGGCCATTGATCCAGCAACAGGCTTTGAAATTCGCAAGAGATCTGAACAATGAAACAATGAAACAATTTTAAAGCATCTAATGGATGGCTAGATTCATTTCTTAAAAGAAACAACATAGTGTTTAGAACAATGACTGGTGAGAGAGGTGATGTTGACACAACCACTGTCGATGACTGGAAGAAAAAACTTCCTGCACTATGTGAGGGGTACAGACCTGAAGACATCTTCAATATGGATGAAACAGGATTGTTTTTTCGTGAAACAACCAACAAAAGTTTTCATACCAAAGGAGAGGACTGTGCTGGTGGAAAACAATCCAAGGAGAGGATTACTCTAGCACTAACTGCCAGTATGATGGGTGAGAAACTCAAGCCCTTGGTCATTGGAAAGGCACAGAAACCAAGATGCTTCGTCAAAATCTGCCCAGAAAACCTGCCAGTTACATATCGCAATAACAAGAAAGCATGGATGACAAGCCTGCTAATGACTGAATGGCTGACCTCCCTGGATAGGAAGATGAAACAGCAAAAGAGAAAGATTGTCCTTTTCTTGGATAATGCTCCAAGTCACCCATCAGTCAAGTTGGACAATGTAAGCTAGTGTTCCTCCCACCAAACACCACTTCATTTACACAGCCAATGGATCAGGGTATCATCCAGACTTTGAAGCTGAAATATCGCAAACGTCAGCTGCAGTATGTCTTGGCACAGTTGGAAAGGACTGAAAAATCAGGGCCTCAAATTCTCAAAGAGATCTCTATCCTAGATGCTATCTACTGGGTTGCCCGTGCTTGGGAGGAGGTGGAAGCTACAACAATCCAGAGGTGCTTTGCAAGATGCGGATTTTCACTAGAAACATCAACTCAGAATCAGGCCCCTGACTCCAGTGAGATTGATGAGGATGACATTCCACTTGCTGTCCTCAGGATGTCCACAGAGCTCTTTGGGCATGAGTTCACAGAGTTAGCAAAGACGGATTCCCACATCCAAACCTCAGATACCACAGTCATTGAATGGGATAAACCAGGTTCAGCCAAGGAAATCTTGAGATGTATGCATGAGGAGAGGGATGATGCTGTAAGTGATGTGGATGAAGAGGGTGAAGTAGAACAGAGAACTCCTGTGTGCTCCCTAATGGATGCTGAAGACTATGTGTCTAAACTTAAACAATTTGCTGCCACTGTTGGAGAATGTGGGATACTGAGCAAAGTGATGGAACTGGAAGAGATGTTCGTAGTGACAAGGGTGAATGCTGCTTCTAAGCAAACAACCATTAAGGACTTTTTTTCTGAACCCCAGGGACTGCAAAATTAGGTCATCCTATTTATAGACTTGACCAGCTGACTGCTCCAACAAGAATCAGTGGATTGCGACTGAACTGCTCAGTTTTAATTGAAATTGAAGGGATTAATTCTACTGATAATTCTTAGATTAGAAACCAGTATGTTTGTTTATTACCCTCAGGAAAGAGGCCATTGAAGGTTATGGACACAGGAGTGGTGCACTATCAATGCAAAGTTGACTTTCATTTTGTAGTATTTTCTTATCATTGCCAAACATTGAAGATGTGAATGTTTAACCGTAGCTGAATTGCCAAATAACTATACCTGCAGTGCTAAAAGTACATGTACATATATATCTTTCTAATTCTGAATGAGTATAACTTATTTTAAATGCTCATATGATAACTGCCAAAACATTTTTATTTTTAAATCATTTTTATTTTCCTTCCAAACACAGGCAAAAAAAACAGTACAAACAATGCGGCACATGGACAGTGTCCAAAGTGTGTAATAAATAGTGTGAAGTAGTACAATGTACACAGTTATGTACATAACAATTATTGCATATATATTTTGTTAAACATATATCATGGAGCATGACAACAAATATTTGATAATAAGTTAAATTGTTTCTCGAAGAAATTGCCTTTACCTTTTAAGTAACCGATATTTTTCTTCAAAGTAAAATTTCTTTACCTCATTTTTAACATTCAACAGGTGTGGTTTTTGCTCTTTTTTCATACAATTATATAATACCTTTTTTGTCATTAAGATAATTATGTTAATGGCATTGGCATTTTCTAAGTCCCCTAATATTATTTTTGACGATGATAAGTTGTAATTATCCATGCCAAGTGAACGTATCCATAATTGAATATTGCCCCATAATTCTTGTGAATATTGACATTCAAGAAGCATGTGTTCGATAGAGTCGGATGTTACATTACAGAAACCACATAAACCAGATTTTTTTAAGCCCATTTCAAACAGCTTCTCATTTGTGTAAAATCGGTGGTGTAGGGTTCGAAACTGAATATATTTTAAATAAGTATCTTTGTAAAGTAGGTGATGTTTTTGGAAGGATCTACCAAATTCAAAACTGTTCAGATTGAAATCAGTATTTTCGCACCATTTAGCAACTGCTGTATCTAACACATGAGATGAAGAAGTTTTCATCTGACTGTATATTTTAGATACACCTTTTTTAGTCTGATTCAGAAAAATGTTAAGGGCGCTATTTTTGGGTGCGTCTTCTTCTAATATTGGAAGATCCTTCCATTCAATAAAAGATTTGATTTTTGCAGTAATTAAATGGTAGTCTAAGAAGTTTGTTTTAACTCCATGTGTTTCCATGAATTTATCCATCGGAAGAATAACATTCATGGTTCCTAAGAAGTCTGAGACAGTGGAGATTCCTTTTTTGAACCATTGTCGGTTGATTGGGACTGAGAAAACAGGGTTCAACCAAATGGGTGTGTTTTTAATAAATATTTTGCCCATGACTGCTTCAGTTTGCCACATAACCTCAAGACTACCAATAACATCTAACCAAAATTTATTAGAAGTCATTTCTTTGATTTTCTCTAAAATGTCAGGACCGTAAATAAAGACTTCCCATAGATCAAAGTCATTGGGAAACTTTGTCCATTTGCTATTGGAACAAATATATCTCTTTAACCAGCTTAATTTCAAAGATTTTTCAAATAGTTGCAAATTGTGGAGTTTTAAACCGCCGTATTGAATTTCTCCTTCAAGAATTTCTTTTCGCCACTTAGCTGGTTTACCACACCATAAAAACTTGGTAAAAGCATTATTAAGGGTATTAAGGCACTCAGAGCTAGGGCTGGGAAGAGACAACAACATATGAGTGATCTTGGAGATTAAAAGGGATTTGATAATAGTGACTTTCCCATAAGGGGTTAAATTTCTTGTGCTCCAAATTTTAATCAATTGTTCGATTTCCCCTAATTTCCTATAAATATTTAAATCCGAAATGTTTCCCAAGTTATTCATGTCATAATGTATCCCCAAGATCTCAAATTTATCTGTCCAGTTGAAGCCGAATTTGCCCTGCCAGGGTATGTTGCTGTCTCTTGCAGCTCCTAGCTTGACTACCTTAGTTTTTTCCTTATTAATATCTAAGCCAGATATATGTTTGAACCATTTTAAAACTCTTATGACACTTGATACAGACAACAGGTCTTCTCTAATAAGTAATGTCGTGTCATCAGCATATTGAGACACTTAGGACTCCTCATCATGCACAACAATCCCTCGAATGTCTCGACACTCCCTAAGGACATGAGATAAGATCTCTGCACAAACTACAAAGATGTATGGTGATAGGGGATCACCCTGACGACAGCCTCTCTCCAAGAATATGGGGGTTGAAAGATAACCATTTTGTTCTACTCTAGAAGTAGAGTTGAACTGACATAATTTTATGGTGTTAATAAAAGTGTCTCCAAAGCAAAAAGTTTTTAAAGCTTCTGATATGAATTCCCATTCGATAGTATCAAATGCTTTTGAGAAGTCGAGCACCATTAAGATACCAGATATTTGTTCAGATGCACAGTATTCTATTGTATCATAAACCCGTCTTGTGTTTTCACCAATAAAACGCCCCGAGATGAATCCAGTCTGATCTTCATTGATAATACTAGGCAGACACAATTTCAGTCTATTTGAAACCATGCCAAAACATGTACTGCTTTTCCTATCTTTACCTTTATTTGTGGTATTTGAAACATGATATGTGATATTAATAAACCTTTTAATCAGATACATTTTAGTCTTGTTTACATTTTACCCACCAATTTGTGATTCATTTTTAAACAGATAAAAGAGTGAAAAAATAGTATGCAGTCTATGCACCCTTATGAAAATAGCATCAGTAATCAACCCCCCGAACAAAGCCCACTTGTGAACAAAGACCGCTTTTTTATTTCCCAAGGGCGGTCTTTATTCGCAAGTTTGACTGTATGTATATATATATATATATATATATATATATATATATATATATATATATATATATATATATATATATATATATATGTATATATATATATATATATATATATATATATATGTGTGTGTGTATATATATATATATATATATATATATATATATATATATATATATATATATATATATATATATATATATATATATATGTGTGTGTATATATATACTAGTATATATATATATATATATATATATATATATATATATATATATAGAGAGAGAGAGAGAGAGAGAGAGAGAGAGAAGAGAGAGAGAGAGAGAGAGACCCTGCTACCTGTTTCTCGTCTTTCTTCGCTTACCCACGAAGACACCTTTCCCTCCTCATTTCTCATGGCATCTTTACTTCCTCACACAAACATTTAACTCGCGTAAGAGAACCTAAACATACAGACTGTTAGAATTCACATCTAGAATGAATTCATAGTGGTGGATAAATAACCCGTGAAATTGTATATTTATCCAATGGTGTTAGATATAAAAGCCATACTTACGAATCTAGACATAGAACAAGCCAACGTGCCTAGCCATCTTTCAACATCTCTGTCTGCTATCGGCTGTCTGTAAACGTTTGGTTTGGGCTCTAGTCTGTTAAATTATTCAGTCGATCTATGATATAATAAGTACCCATGCCAATTGCTTAGTCGAAAGTGCTATGTTACGACCTCCTGCATTCCAGTCTTTTGTGAGAAGTTACGTGTAATTATTCAGTCCAAAACCGTCAGTATGTTGGCTAGAAGTTTGAATAAAATCCTTTCTTTTTGTCATATCACGACTATTCTTGTACAACATCTCTCTCTCTCTCTCTCTCTCTCTCTCTCTCTCTCTCTCTCTCTCTCTCTATATATATATATATATATATATATATATATATATATATATATATATATATAACTGAGTATGTGACTT
>OZ012696.1:34931986-34956629 GCA_963942565.1 Maea johnstoni
ATTAAGTGCAGGAATTAAATGCAGGCACAGTATATAATCGTGGCACTGTAAGTCAACAAGTGAAACGCCTACTCTCTGTGATGCAACGCGCTTAAATACTTCCATCATTGCCTAGCTATCTCCACCAATCAGAATGCTTTATTTGCACCATGTGACCACGTGTTATATGTTCATAATGCTTCCTACTCAGTTTACATCGCCCCGAGCCCTCTTAGTCTTGTTTACATTGCCCTCTGCCCGCTAGTTAATGAGCTCACCGATAGGTGGCTGCAACTGAGCAGATTTGCCATATGCTATATGTTCATGATGCTTCCTACGCAGTTTACATTGCCCAGGCCCGCTCAGTTATTGACCAGTTATAAATGTTGTTATATCAAAATAAATGGTCATATAAAACCCAGAGGTCTTTTTCGATGAGCAATAATAAATACATTTTATACTGTTCTCCAGGGCATTATGAGGTTCCGGCCCTTTGACCAGTCCACCAGCCTTCAGGCCTATGACAATCATTATAACGCCCTGGGGAACAGTCAATAAGGATTTAATAGTTTACTATGCCACACTTGCTGTACATAGACGTTATGAGTACATACTTGTACACAAGTACGAAACACAAATGAAATAAACATTTTAACATACATGTACAGGGTACGTGTTGTATTGTTCCATGGGAGTTTCTTAAATGTGCACGAAAAGTCATTATGACAATGAGGTATTCTCAGTAGCGAGTCCGGAAAGTTAATGTGTCTATAGTTTGTCTATGTTCTACTTTTTGCAGGAATATTCGCGTCTATGTATCATTGCACGTCAATAAAAGAAACACCTACTGTCTGCAATACAATGCATCAAATCTACGAATATCATGCATTTGCTGCATAGGAGCGTCTTGCATTTAAACGAAAAGTCACATTCAATGCAGTATATTACGAAATGAGTGCCGAAATTAATCATCTATATTTTTGTCTAGAGCACTGCTCTTTCCCGTACAAAAGGTTCCATGCATGAAAAAATCGTGGCATGAAAATTTCATGCATGGAAATTTCTTATTTTCATACATGAAAATGAAAGCATCATGCATGAAAATGAAAACCGGTATGATTTCTTCACCCTCGAAATTTGCATGGGTAGTTGGGCTGTACATGCATGAAATTTCACCCAGGACAATTCATGCATGAAAATTTCATTTTCATGCATGAACCTTTTTATTTTCATTCATGAAAATTTAATTTTCAAGCATTGAAACTTCATTTTCATGCATGAGAATAGCATATTCATGTATGGAACCTTTCGTATGTGTTGGGAGGCCGGATAGAAACATCCACGTATTAAGTGTACCATGTCATTCAACGTGAAGAGGTAAAAGCTACTGTTTCTAATAGAGTGGAGTAGACCTACCCGTAGCGTGGTTTGAGCGGCAACAGCAGCAACAGCAGCAAGTTGCTATTGGTAGCTAGTAGAAGACGAGTGAGTAGCACAGCCTCCCTGCTTCAGCGACCGCCAGCGTGGCTCTCATGTAGCTAACTGGCGCTCTACCACTTAACTACTTCTCCCGCACTCATCCCCCTCCTCTCAACATGAAAGAGAAGATAACCCTATAGACAGCAGCCAGTTCAATTTGCGATAATGATCAGAATGGACGCTGATTTGTCTCTTGCTACTTTTAGCAGCCACTAACCAAGGTACACTTACTACCGGAAACTCCCGGAAACTTCTTTCTACAGTGACGACATTTAATTCCTTCACTAAATGCATGGGCAGCCCGGGCATAATACACGACCGCACGCCCGGTTGCCACCCAATATCTGTGCATGGATGCGTGAATGACCTGACGATTGAACGTAGCTTTGGTTCGCAAGCTACGTGGGTCATTGATGTGCTTGGCTTATTTCGTTGACTTGTTATCCATGGGTATTCGTACAACCAGGCATTGGCAGACCTCCAGTCAACTTGTGCAGGAATCAAATCTCTCTCTCTCTCTCTCTCTCTCTCTCTCTCTCTCTCTCTCTCTCTCTCTCTCTCTCTCTCTCTCTCTCTCTCTCTCTATATATATATATATATATATATATATATATATATATATATATATATATATATATATATATATATATATATATATATATATATATATATATATATATATATATATATATATATTACATTTAAAAATGAAAACCACCTGGTTTTCTATTTCTTTCACTTTCATAAGCCATATCGTGTACTAGAAGAATGCATCCAAAGCAGCTGTTTGACAGACAGTGCTCTATTCAAGTCCTTATTCAGAGAAAGAGCCGTAGGCCATCTTTATCACTGGGTAAATTGATTTCGCTAACTGATTGAGAGTGCGTTATAAAATGCTCCTAAAGGCCCTGGAAGGGTTCTTTGTTTTTGAGGAGGCAAAAAGGCCAAGTTCTCTGACACATTTTTGAGGATATGGTCGGTTATTTTGTCACGACGCATGTACAGGAATCTGACAAAATGCGTCCTTGAAAATTATGTGTATATAATATATATTGCGGCAGAATAAAGTTCGCGCTATGTGCAAATTTAATTTTGCGTTATTCGCCGCACCCCGCAGAAGCCCATGCTAGCTAATTCTGTGACAAAATTAGCAAATTGGGTCAGCCTCTCTCTGATGCAAGGATTGTGCAAATACTTTTCTCAGCCAATAGGTTTGAGAACTGCAGTGCGCAAAAGTTTACATCCGCAAATTCAAAGCTGTTTACAATTTTTAATAATACGTGTATGGGAATCTGTTCTATCAATTAGTTTCCAATGAATTTGCAATGGCAGTTGTTCAGTTATCAGGAAAATCACCTATCCACCAATCTGTCGCCTTTACAATGGAAACTCTCTAAAGTGATCACCTGACAGTGTGTACGTGTACATGTATGGGGAGTTGTTGATATACAGTTCAAAACTTCTCAACAGAGTGGGGGAAATCCCAAAACCCGTACGAAAAGTTTCATGCACGAAAATGAAGTTTCCGTGCATGGAAATGAAATTTTCATAAAAATGAAATTTTCAAGCTTGAAGATGAAACTTTTGCCCCAAAGTTTTCATTGGTGAAAATCCCATGCATGACGTTGTGTACAGCCCAACTACCCATGAAAATTTCGGGGACGGAAAAATCATGCCAGGGGCGAAATCTTCATTTTCATGCATGAAAATAAGAAATTTACATGCATGAAAATGAAAAAAATCCATGCATGAAAATGAAAACTTCATGCCACAATTTTCCATGCATGAAACTTGTTGTACCCGTATACCGATGGCTGCGGGTGAATTTCAGGCGGGTGAATTTCGCTTTCAAATAGCGTGTAACCGTAGACGACGGAGTCAACACTTTTCAACTTGAATGATTTGCAACTGTAACGTTTGCAAACCATTTCCTAATCATTTCGGCACGTTTAATCACCTCATAAACGTGTTTAGTAGGCAAGCTGGTTTTTGTAATTACATCACGTAGACATTTCATACGATTATATTATACCTTTTAGGTGGAGATAGTGCGTACCATGCTTTGTGTATTAATCGAAGTCGCGTTAGCAACATGCGAATGGTATATATATATATGTATATATATACATATATATATATATATATATATATATATATATATATATATATATATATATATATATATATATATATATATATATATATATATATATATATGTGTGTGTGTGTGTGTGTGTATGTGTGTGTGTGTGATTTTCATTATTGCTTTTGCAAGGATGCACTGAGTGGCATAGCTCTGATTCTGACAGTATTTGCAAAGTACTGATCGAAGATTGACGCTTCTGAGAAAAGACAGATCACATGATCAGAGGACGTTCACTGATTGTAGGAGCACTGCGTGACCTTAGAACAAACAGTTCCACCGAAGGCCCCGGTAGGAAATCCCACATAAGCCATTTCACCTTGACTTAGAAATCTATAAAAGAAGGCGTTTGAAGATCACTTGAGCTTGGTGTATTTTCTCTGTGAACCCTTGCAGTGCACAGGCTGGGCATGTGTAGTGCCATGTGGTTTGGGCCTTCCTGGCCGTATGATGATAATAGGGTAATTATGTTCTGATCTGAAGAAAGACCTCGGGATTAAGTTGCCCTACGGATAGGATTTAGTCCAGCCTTTGGTGGAGGGTGAATACTAAATTACTCTAGACGGCTGCTGCACGGTTAGACGTGCAAGTACAGACAGACAAACAGACAATCCACGCCCTACTACAATTAGGCGGACACCAAGTGAACTATTGATTCATACCGCAGCAAATGAACCGTCATCCTTTGACTGGTTGATATTGAAAGTTGCTGTGAGACCCATAGAAATAAAGAGCTGATCCTGTAACAGTGAGCACTCGTGTGCATTGACGACCTTCCCCCAATGAGCACTGACTTGCTCAATTTCACTACAATATGTATGTATGTATGTATGTATGTATGCATGCACGCATGTGCGTGTGTGTATTTATGTATAGTAGTATAGTATAGTATTTTATTGACCATCTCTTTTGAAACGAAATACATATACGAACATAGAAAAAACAGCACAAAATAGTTTTACAAATAGTACAGGGGACAGACCTACAAGTAAACTTTTGTTACATGTGGTAGATACATACGGAAAAAAGAGACCTCAAAGTACCTAGTAATTAACTGAAGGATGATAGAACTAGGAGAAATAAGGATTTTAACGAGGAGTGAAAACATAGAATTATGGTGATAACTAGAGTTAGCGGCATACACACACAATAGATGTCCCATTACCGGTTCGAAAAACCGCAGGTTTTCAGTCAGTACTGTATTTTGACAGAAAACCGGGTCACGTAAGCAAAAAACGCTTAATTTCCAGAGAGAAAAAAAAAGAGAGAAGGTAAGAAAAAACCGACTCACCAGAAAAACTTTACCGGTAATAAAAAAGAGCCAGACTACCGTAGTCAGTCTGATAAACGAGCATTAAAAAGGGACAAAAATAAAGGAGGCGGAGAAGTCCTACAAGAACTGCGAGGGGGGTCCGTTTAGAGCCAGGGTCCGTTTATGTGATAGACATCGGTACTGGGACCTTGACAACTAGCCGATACCACTCCTACTCAATATTGCTTTATGGTAAATCTTATATATCCAAATGCCAGCAATACACCGGAATTTCATGTGACTTTTATCACTCAAATTAGGGACATTCTTTCCAAGTAGCCATAGAAAAATATTTCCAGGGTCTTCAGCAAAAATTTGCTCAATTTCAGGGACCTCTCGATAGAGATGCTCATGCATTCCCATCTGTTCTCTATACATTCCGTGGCATTGCAATAACAAGTGATGGATATTTTCTGGACTGAACGAATCGCACATTTCACACACTTTGCTGCTAGGGGTCTGATCTTTAAGACGGTAGCCGTCCACTTTTAGTAGGCTAGTGTGACATATTATTTTAGCAATACATTCACACACTTTAATCATACTATTATCCTTATCAGACAATTGCCACCATACATTATAGTGTGACCCATCCATAATACTGGACAGAAATTCAGTTTCCTTATTCATTATATTAATTGAACTTATAAAAAGATCATCTAATTCCCATCCCTTCTTCCAGAGGAGATCTGACCATTTCTTCTTCGAGGGGATGGGAATTTCACCTCTCACAATGCATCTAACCATATTAATTATGCCAAATTTTTCACATGCTTTACATATCTCATACACAGGACTGCGGTGCACATTTTTCCTGCATTGCTCTGTGTTTGACATAAACGCTTCAAAGCTATTGCAAAAAACTTTACGAATTACGTTATCATAGTCCAAATTAATAATAGACAGTATAAAAAGAAGTTTTTTGATCAATATGTATGTAGAGAGGCGGATCCACCCTAATCCATAAAAACTACAAAACCGAGGGGTCCTATAAGGAAATCTCTGCACTCTTTTTCCTGCGAATCTTTGGAAACTTATTATCTGATCTAGATCATCATCAGAGAGATACCAGACTTCGGAGCCAAAAGTGAGGACTGGCACTACTACAGACCAAAAAAGTATACAGCATGCCTGCATGCTCAGGCCATTTTTCCTAACCCCTAACCCAGATGGATGTATGTGTGTATGTATTATGCGTGTAAGTAGGTACATAGGTAGGTAGAAAGGAAGATACATGTAGGTGCATGTATATTTTATAGAGTATAAGATATGCATTTGAATCGCCAATCTATATATTTTCAGTAAATCAAACAGTATTTTTTCTCGTTATTCACTGGCAACAATCTCAACCTATCCCAAACACAGGCCTCGAAACTTTGCAGGATATGAAATACCTATATTTTAGCCTTTGTTCCCTAAGGGGCTTAAATCCTTAGGGAGTAATTAAAGAAATTGTACTATAATAGTGCTCAACAAAGCTTTCCATTGTCTGTGATTGGCGGAAGGCAGTCAACCGTTTTGCAAGCTGCATATCGACCTCAAAGGCTGTGGTATTTTCGAGATCCCTCGTGGTTGATGGGCTTTGCCTCGCAAAACCACGGAAATCTCACATACACCGCGGCTTCCTTGGGGTCCATCCATCTATCATAAATCGACATGAGGGCACGACGTTGCTTGCAAGTGTCTAGTGGTAGGGTCCTTGTTAAAAGGCTTCAAAAGAAAGCAGGTTTTCTAAGAAACGGCACGTTGTCAAGTCTTTTCTCTTTGCCCTCGGCTGGAGTAGAGCTTTTTTATTGGAAAGTAGGCACTTTCGTGTTCAGCTTAGCTTTTATTAGACACACACCTGCCGATGGACTGCCCACACAAACCCCTTCCCATAATAGCCGATCCACACACCTACAATACAGACATTTAATACATGCACTGATCAACCGGACGTCACCAAGTGCCTGGTTGGTAAACACTCGTGGAATGAATGTATGAATGAGTGTTTAAAGGCACATCAACACACAGAGGTCATTTAGAGCCATAAAATATTATCAAAAAGTGGTCCTTAGTCAGTATTGAAGAACAAAGACAAAGCATAGGTAAAGAAAAATAAGAGGTAGATTAAGAGCAGAGCCTTCAGATCCAAGGAGGACCAAGGGATATCTTAGATACAGGGTATCCATAGAAAGATCCACATACACCCCTTCTTTTATAATGCGAGCAGGGTGCCCACCAGCTTAGGGTTCTCCAGGGGGTGCCAACTCCTATTGCACACCATATTAGGCATGCCCTTTGCGGGGTGTAAACACTCGTGGATAACATGTCAAACTATAAGCCAAGCGCATCAATGACCCACGTAGCTTGCAAAACAAAGCTACATTCAGTTGTGAGGTCATCTATGCATCCATGCCTAGGAAACTGTATGGCAATAGGGCATGTGGTCGTGTATTATGCCCGGAGTGCCCACGCATTTAGTGCAGGAATTAAATGCCGAAACTGTACGTTTAACCTCAGAGAAGTTGTGGTCTTTAACTTTTTGTCTGTTTTTTATATATTTTCTATTCTATACATTGCCGCTTAGATCTTGCCAAACTGCTGCTGTCCATATGTATGCAGCACTCTCTATGGACACGTAGCGTCCGCACGAGGAGGAGAGACGAATAAAGCACCCCCAATCTGAGTGGTTTCTGGCTATAAATCACATAAAAGTCCCCTGAAATGTGATCGGTGAGAAGAAGCTCTTAGGACGTCCGTCTGCCTCAGCTGCTGCGGCCTGATAAAGTGCTCTATGTGATAATGGCGACTATTTTAAGCAAAAGACAAGTGACAATACATGGAACGTAGATTTTAACCCCCCTATGATGATAGTGGCTAATTTGGTCATTACAAAATGACACAAAAAAACTGAAAAATGACTGAAATCCTGGCATATATGGATACTCATCTGAGAGTACTCCGCAAGAGCTATCCAATGAATACCAACATGACAGGGTTTAGATGATTTTCAAAAATATATGCGTCCTTGTGCTTCGGATGAATGTAGCCGCAGCATTGAAAGGGTTAAGAATTCAGTCACTTGGTACCCAGTGTTGCCATTGTCTTAGCATCGACGTTTCTTGCGTCAAAGGTTCGGTCATACGTGCTACGCGCCAGTAAGGATTGCATGCGCGACACGATGGTTCTCAGATGCGCATTTGGGGTGCCTTTTTGATACTGCATAATTAGTCATGCTACCTTTCGGCTGTGTTATATGTACCAGTATGTGTTGGTTTCTATGTTTGTGTGTTGTTAAGAAGTAAACAAAAACATGCGTTTTGGAAAAATTTAAAAAAAATGATATCTTTCGGCTGAGGTTAGTGTGAGCGCTACTACAGGAGCTGCCCCAACGGCTGGGCTGTAAATGAATTGCAATTTGATTGCTCGTTTTGTACTCGTCATCACTGCCTACGGACCGGCTTTGAGATACACGAATGAGGGACACGAATGACTTATTTGCATTTGTGGCGAATAGGTGACGTGAACAGCGCTCAGATGAAGATTTTGAAATACCCTCAACAAATTTCTACCCAAGATCAGACTGTTCATCATAAAAACACTCGTGTATGTATATACATATATATATATATATATATATATATATATATATATATATATATATATATATATATATATATATATATATATATATATATATATATATATATATATACATACATACATACATACATACATACATACATACATACATACATACATACATACATACATACATATATATATATATATTATATATATATGTGTATATATATATATATATGTATATACATATATATTTATATATATATATATATATATATATATATATATATATATATATATATATATATATATATATATATATATATATATATATATATATATATACAGTAGAGACATTCAATTCCTGCACCAGTTGCCTGGACGTCTGCAAAGCCTGGTTGAACAAATACCCATGGATAACATGTCAAGGAAATAAGCCAAGAACATCGTAGCTTGCAAACCAAAGCTACGTTCAGCTGTCAGGTCATACATGCATCCATGCCTAGGATATTGGGTGGCAACCGGCCGTGCGGTCGTGCATTATGCCCAGGCTGCCCGTGCATTTAGTGCAGGAATTAGATGTCGTCACTGTATATATGTATATATATATATATATATATATATATATATATATATATATATATATATATATATATATATATATATATATATATATATATATATATATATATATATATATATATATTTATATATATATATATATATATATATATATATATATATATATATATATATATATATATATATATATATATATATATATATATGTATATATATATATATATATATATATATATATATATATAGTTTCAACTGTACGTTTTCTTAGCTGCCTGAGCTGACGTGGATAGGAACACAGTTTATATTTGATAGTGTTTATCTCGAATGAGATCTTCTTGACCATTAAAGGGTACATTTGATTTGTAAATACCATGCATGTCTGCTAAAAATGTTCTAGGCTAGGACAACAAGCCGGAAAATTTGGAGTACCTGCAAGATGATGCATGACTGACTACTCTAGCTATATTTCATAAGCAAAGACATGTATAAGAAAACATTTGAAAAAATGAATGATACTCAGTTACTACGGCTCCTGCAAGTATTGCTCATGAGTCCCATACTACCTCTAAGCTAATTTCAAAATTACACCCTGTAGTTTCCGGGTTTATTTTTAAAGGTTACTCAGAGATGGCTGGGTTATCATCAGAAATATTTCTTTACCTCTCCATTTTCAAAAAGTACTGAGAAAATACTCACAGGTAAACATTTGATACCGCAATACATTTAGACAATTATAATTTTATCCGATTCAGCATTTCAAACCAAGGCCGTTTAATTTACTTTACAGATTAGGCTCAGATTGAATATCAATTAATATTCGTTCCCGCCTGCAATTACAATGGAAATCAGCTGCGTCAACAAGCTCCTGTTTGTGCGTATGCATTTCGCCACGTTTCGTGTTTAAGTTCATTTTGTACGGTGATTGAAATCTAGCAGTGTGTTGATTTAGTCATCAGTCACTTTATATCTTTCACACATGTTGTCATCTCTATAAACTCCAACTCTCCTGATCGATGAGTTTCGTTAAAAACAAGCATGATGAAAACTCGAGGTTTCCATTGGCTGCAACTAGGGAGCCTTTTAGGTCGATACTATGGGGGCAGCCCCTTAAGCCGGACGGTGCAGCGAGTGGAAGCGTAAGGTTTTGGATTTGAATTCAACCCTTCCAATACTGAAACTACATTCGTCCAAGCTAATCTTAACCATGTCATGTTGGTATTTATTGGATAGCGTTCAATGTTTACTCCCAAATGAGTACCCATGCGCCCGGGTTTCTGTCATTTTAAAAGGTTTTTTGCATCATTTTGTGTGAGCCAAATCAGCCACCAGCTCTATAAGGGTTAAGTTATCTTCGGAATTTCGTTGATCAGTCTGTTTTTGTGTATATGTTATGTTTCATAACCAGCGAAAACGCCGTCTAAACGCAAAACACTAGCACCTTACTCAAAAGCTTCAGGTTTCAAATCCTGATTGACTGATTCACATCTGAAATGCAGACATGGTGAACACTTTACAAATAAATCCTCAAATAGCGTGTTGTTCACGTGTATTCGTATAATGGAAACTAATCATATAATATTTAAAGTTCTATCACTCTTGCAGAGTCCAGATAACCACCTCGTTGTCAAGACACACGGATTGGCAGAGAAGACGGGAAAGAAGTAATTGAGGAAGTTCTATAAATCGCTTGTCTGGACTCTTATCTCCTTATCCGCAACATCACATTCAAAAGCACTCAGGCAACAGGCTTGGCTTCTGCATCTGCGCATACCCATACTATATGTACATATACATGTACATATACATGTACATATATATATATATATATATATATATATATATATATATATATATATATATATATATATATATATATATATATATATATATATATATATATATATATATATATATATATATATATATATATATATATATATATATATAATATATATATATATATATTATATATATATATACTAGAATATATATATATATATATATATATATACATCTATATATATACATCTATATATATATATATATATATATATATATATATATATATATATATATATATATATATATATATATATATATATATATATATATATATATATATATATATATATATATATATATATATATATATATACCGTAACGTTATAGTGTGACTTCATGGGCATTTGTATACATGTTACTGGGTACATAGTCTTCATTCCCGTAATGGTATAATAAAAAAATCAAGTTATTATTCTTGGCAATTTGAAAGTCACGTTGAAAGGTTTTCCCGGATGCAATTACGAATGGGAATAGCATGGAAGAGAATAATTCCATAATTAAAACCTAAGTAACAAGCAGTAAAGGTTTTACCCCATAGCCTGGGAGCAGAGATGTCCTTTGGGTTCAGCGCATGGCAGTATTTACCATAGTGTACCTATGGACAGCACACCCCCTTGGCAGCACAGTGGTATCTCTGATTGAGAGTATATCCTATTACATTAATCATCTTCAGCCCTTTAGGAGTAATTAATGTTATTTAGCTGCTGTGTTCTCTACCTACTGGATAAAGCGGATTTAATTCCCACCATAGAAATCCTTCCTACATCAATTAAACATGTATTATTTACCTTTGGTTCTCTCGCTTGAGGATAGGAGGCATGGTCTCTGTGACACATAAAGCTCTAGACTTTCAATCTTCAAGTTCATTCTTCAAAGTATAAAAATAAAGCAAAAGTCTTGGAAATGTTACCAACTTTCTCATGATAAGCCCTAACGTTATCCCAGTGGTAAGTAGATTTACATCAAAAGAAGGAACCATTTGTGTATGCAAGTACTCAGTAGACGACGCCTTCAATCAGATCCAATAGATTCTGCTTACTGAACGAGTAGGATTGTTTGTTTTATAGTGGTGGTACCAACATTGATTAGGATGAAGAATATGTGGATGCTGTACTGCGTTAGCTGACGGTTGAACCCCCCCCCCCCCCCCCCTTGGAGGGAGAATTTTGGAGACCTACATTTGTCGGGGTGGTGTGGACACGTGCAATACTCTGAATACTAGTACTTCAAATTAGCTTTGCTGGTCAACTGATCAGCAGGTACATTTACTAAATACTATCCACAAGTATTGTATTCCTATCCTTGGAAGAAATAAAATAAAAAGCCTCGAAAAAAGGTATGCATGTATGTATATATGTATGTATATGGAGATTCGATTCCTTAAATTTTACAGCAGGGGATCGAATAAATGCATGTAATCTATTCTTGCAATCACTGCAATTCTTCTTATTTTGTACTGGTTCCCAAAAGCAAATCAAGGCAGCCCTGGTGGTAATAGTAATTAGCCATTGTTAATTGCGGACGCCTTACGCAACCAACAGACTGCCTGTTGTATAAGACTATCAGTTTATGGAACGCAAATTGTTAACCCATTGTATTCTATTGTATCGTCTTTCAAGTAACCGTCCTTAGTTTGAGGAAAAATGAATGGGAAAAAATAAGGTCAAAGAGAAATAGCACGGAATAGTTTATTACTTGTACCAAAAACCATGGTTTTCAAATACAAACTGGTGTCTCATGCGATGAAATGTTGCTTGTGTAATACTTGTGTAATACAACAATCGTGTCCTTGTATGATACGTTCACAAACTTCGTTTCATAAGATGACACCCTCATAGCAATGACTGTTTGTGTATTCTATGATGTACATGTGCTCTCTCTCTCTCTCTCTCTCTCTCTCTCTCTCTCTCTCTCTCTCTCTCTCTCTCTCTCTCTCTCTCTCTCTATATATATATATATATATATATATATATATATATATATATATATATATATATATATATATATATATATATATATATATATATATATATATATATATATATATATATATACATAAATAGATATATATACATCCCAGTATATATATATATATATATATATATATATATATATATATATATATATATATATATATATATACATATATATATATATATATATATATATATACATATATATATATATATATAAAGAGAAAGAGAGAGAGAGGGAGAGAGAGAGATAGCTAGCTTGATGACTACATAGATAGATAGATAGGTAGATAGATAGATAGATAAATAGATAGATCATAAGATAGGTAGAAAGATTTGTTGATATGTGAACACTGATTAGAACCCATTTGCATCTGGAGTGTGCACATAGTCTAACGAATTTAAACAGAATTCATCTATTAAACTTATGACATATGGAAAATAGTTCAAGAGCAGCTGTGAACCACAACATTATGTCAAATGTTCCTCAATGTTTTTTCGTGAGATATTTTCATATCTTAGACCATGGGAAAGCCAGAATGTGAATGGTTTAATTAATAAGGGTTTACTGTATGATGAACTGCTTCATTCATTCAGAACCCACATATGTATACATCATACTAGGTAGATCTAAAGAACCCGTAGAGTTACGATCCAAATCGTATATTACAAAGCCCATTTACTGTTGAAATCTACTTTCCTTAACATCGTATAACAATTTTGTAGATCCATAGTGGTATGCCTTTGCACAATTAGGTGAAGAAGAAATGATATATAGCATTGTTTACTCTCCATTACGTGGAATTACATTAGGTTTATGACATAATGATGAAAATGGTTATGGCGTAAAATAGAATTGGTAGGATGTAATTTGGAGTTTAAGTGCATTTGCAATTGATTGTATACCCTCTAGGTATACTCTTTTACCGGCCAATTTTTGAGAGTAGGTTACTGAATTAGGGGAAAAGTTCGCACGAGAATAGGCGAAGGTACATTGTATGCATGGTTTCAACCAAAGGCATTATTGCACCAATAGGCCGAGAAAGTAAGCACTGAGTTCGTTTTTCAAATTCGCTGTTAAACAGGTGTTGGTTTTTATTTCCCTGCTTGTTCACTCAGTATCCTCATATATTCAAACAATTAGTATCGTTTACAAAAAATCGTGTACACAAAATATGTGACATGATATGTCCAAGCGGGTTCCTAATATACTGGCATATGTATGATGGAACAAATTACAACGAGAACACTATGTAAATAACACCGCAAGGGCCACACATTATGGTGTGCAATAGGAGTTGGCACCTCCCGGGGACCTATAACAATTATGCTTTGTCATCGTTCTTCAACAATGACAAAGGACAATGGCACTAAATGACCTTTGTGTGTCGAGGTGCCCTAAAACACATTCATTTTTTCCACTAATACTATGTAAATATAGATAAATGAATATGTCAAGTTGAATAACCATTCATAAATCATTAGCAATTCTTTCCCTTTTCATGAAAAATGGATATATTTCATATAATTAAAGAGAGCAATTCTCAGTACAATACATAGATTTATCTTAACTCAATATCTGCTTTTTAATTTGTAAAAGGCTTGATATAGATAACCTTTTTTCTAAAATGAAGGGCCAGTGGATGATGAGTTGAGTGTCATCGCGTGGAAGATGTCGAGTCAAAAGGCACAGTGGAGACATCAAATTACCATAGAATTGAATGCGACTAGGCAAACCAACTATTTTGGATACAGCTGGACTGGACCCGAGATCGCACACTTGCTAGCCAGGCAGCGTACCACTAGATGTAGGATCGCCCTAATGGTTATACATGCAATGACATAGCTGCTCCAACAATGAAGTCACGTAAGTCGTTAACCCTTGTCACGCTGCATTGTCTGGCGGGGGCTTGGGCCCCAGAACTGTATTGTTTTTTTGCAACAAATTATGTTGCATTGCTGTTGCGCTGTCAGTGGGGGCAGTTGCACTGCCGGCGGGGTGTAAGTTTCTACAGCCATAAAATGCAAAATATTCAAAGAATCTGAAATAAAAAAATACTACCTGAAACTACTGTTCTTGTTCTTTTTAATAGTATGTTTTTTTTAATAAGAACTAGTAGATAATATTAGGAGAGATCAGTATAAAACTAAGGAATAGTAGAATGCATGCAGATTTTGAAAAATGATTACTGAAAAGCAAGTATTTATAATTCATTAGCCCCACTTTAGCCTGAGATTTCTTAAGTTTTACATGAGTATCTTCTCATGAAAACCATATATTCAGAATCCTTGTCAAAAACTAATAAATAGGCTGATGACTATTATTTGTTTATATGTTTTATTTTGTTATGAACCATCCTAAAGTAAATGGAAAGCAAGTAAATTTTGTCAGGAACGAATTCTGAGAGCGCATCAAAATGAATTCTAAAATTTCAATTACCTCAATTCGATAGCGCTATAAACCAATGAAAAAAAGAAAATCTGAAATGTAAAACATTAATATATAACACAATTCAAACATCCTCAATCGACTCATGTGATTTTTATTTGAAAATTCTCAAGTTTTGCACCCCAAATCAACACTTGAACTCAAAACGAAATTGTTGATTTGAGGCCGCCATTTTGTGATCTGAAGTTCGCTAACTTTCTGGCGCAACAACACTGGTATAAAATTCCCATAATAGTTAAAACCTGCAATAGAAATACAAATAAATACATATGGCGATTCCCTACCTTCTTATCCTCCTTATGTTGTCTTTATTTTGTGTTGAACCATCAGTTATAGCCTTTTTCGAAGGCTTCAAACATGGTGGTTAACACGTTGTCAGGACTTGTAATCTTGTTTACGGCAAATTCGATTTCTAAATCCGTTTGCCGTAAGCAATGCACCTACTTGCATTCAAGTCTCTATTTTGTCAACCGCCCAATAAACAATTCAGAAGGTTATATATTCAAATAGATATGTTTCTTGGCTTTCGGAATATGTAAAACTTATTCAGAAACAAACATGGAAAGTATTTATTACGATTGTGTAAAGTGCAGCGAAAATCTGAAAATAGACCGATAATTCAAAATGGCGGCTGAAGCGAGTGCGAAGGAAATTGCTTCGCACTTGTTTTAAAACGATCAATACAGTAACAAAACAAATTTATTTCGAAAAACAAACATCATATTCTGATTCCCTGACATCCATTTCATGCAAATATTAACTTTATTGAATTTAGGATGTCAGGGATGAAGCAATCGCGATCGTTGGAAAAACCGGAAGCGGTCGTAAATCTGCCGACCGGCCGGCGCTGTGCCGGTCTTGACAAGCCAAAACATCGTTTTTTTTCATTTCTATCGATCTTAAATGAATAATACTAATGTTTTTCTTTGTCAATTTGACAAGGAAAGACATGTGAGAATAGGTGAGATATTTATTTCACCTATTCTCAAGTTATTTCGCCATAACAGCTGAATAACTTCTAGCTGTCTTCTTGATTGTACGCCACACTTGATGTATGAAATGTGGCGTACAATTGAGTGTTCATTTGCCCGGAATATTCCGGTCTCAGTTCCTGGGCCCGTGGGTACTGAGACCGGAATATTCCGGCCGTAGCGTGACAAGGGTTAACAATAATGACCCGGTGCCCATTGTTATGTGTCTTATTTCGCTAAAATATGCAAATGAACATCTTAAGGATGCCGGCACCAGTTTTATTTTTGTCCTCAGAATTTTCTAATTTTTGGATATGTTATACCTTATGGGATAACACTAAAGGAAATGTAAAAAGAAATTGGTTGTTTGGCCGATATTTCTTTGATAGAGACAAATTTGTGACTTTTAAAAAGTGGCCCTTTTAGAGAAAAGAGGCTGCCACGTCGCACACCTTTTGATTTTTAGCTCATTCTGGGTTGTTCGCCCACAGAAATAAAAAAAATGTAGATTTTCATGAGTGTAAATTTGCATTCATGTAATGGAGTAAGTCCTCTTTCTGCTTATGCAAACTGCATTTCAATACCAGCTATATCCTTTGCATAGCCTATGTTTGAATTGGAGGGGTTGAGTCAAAAATGATCACTTTTTTCAAAAATGGACGCAAATATAGGGCAATTTATCGCACATAATGAATTGTAAAGAAAAATTGAGTCCGAAGATTTTTTTGATTTTTTGATATGCTCTTGCCCTGTAAATATGCATTGTTTATGTGAAGCTATGAGTGAAAGGGTACGTTTTTTTTGCTTTTTTATGAAAATGAAAGGATAATGACGCGGCCTTTGTTTCCCTATTGTTGTGGCAACAATAGAGGACAGATACCTTTATTGGAGTCGTGTTGCGCTCGCTAAGACGCAAGTATAGGACAATTTATCGCACATAATGAATCGTAAAAAAAAATCTAGTACGACGGATTTTTTTATTTTTTGATATGTTCTTTTTCAGTAAATTTGCATTCAATATATCAAAAGAAAATGGGGGTGTTCCAAGTTACTTTGCTTACTACAGAGCTACGAGTGAAAGGGTACGTTATATGCTTTTTGGCAAATAAAATTGGCAATGCCCCGTGCCAACAATGGGGAAATTCCTTTTGTCAGAGTCGCCAGAGGGGTTAATTATGACATTTGTCTCTACCCGTGTCAGCTAATTGTCTGCAATTATGTGTCAACTAAAAGTGTTTTTATTATCAGGGGTGTCCAACTGTCTCATTGTCGCACCAGCGTGCAAGAGGGGCTCCACAACACGTGAAAAGCCAAAAATTAAAGCTCTCTTTAACCCGGGAATTTTTCACAAAAACATTACAATAGAGCCTGTTATATATTTCACTTCCATTATTTTTGAAAAAAAATGTATTAAAAAATCCAGTGAACTGATTTTAGTAATTATATCAATTGATTGATCTTGGTCTTAACTATTGCAATAAGGAATAATATAGCGCAACTTAGCTATAATCAAACCTGTGTTTCAGAACTAAGCGGAATCAGGGTTGTCCAATCAGGGGAATTACTCAGCACCCCCCGCCCCCCCCCCCCCCCCTCCGTCCGCCAAATTTGGATTATTGTCAACTGTTGAAATATGGTTATTTATTACGCCCGCCCCTCTCTAAAGGATATTATTATACCTCACTTGAAGATCGTAAGCCGTGATTGGCTGACTTAACAGTGAACAATCATCATGTTGCCCGATGCCATCAGTGAGGGCTTCATGTTGCCCGTTGCCACTAGCGACACCTAGCGGGGAATGTGTGAATCACCAGTCATCTGTGACCTTGCTTTGTTTAGATTACAAATGGGGTTTGTTCGGTATAATAAAACAAATATGCCATGCCAGTGGGGGTAACATGATGGAATGTTTCCCCTCGGGAGGATGGTTTTCCCTCGGGCTCCGCCCTCGGGAAAACCATCCTGCCTCGGGGAAACATTCCATCATGTTACCCCCACTGGCATGGCATATTTGTATAATGCTCAGTTTTCCCGATTCTTTAAACGGTTAACCATTGAAGCAGTTAACATCCTACAACACTATATACCAGTGACACATATTTAGCATTGGACATTATAGACAAACAAAAATAATTCATTGTATTTTACCTGACACTACCACCAATTTTGAAAAGAAATTGGTACAAAAGTAGAAAAAAACTGATTGCTCGCTACCTCTCAAGACTGTCAATTATCCATTATGGGCTGAGGCCCTTGAGATAGATGCCAATTGTATTGTATGTTTATTGGCTATACACAAAAAGGTACAAAATCATACGGCTACGAATTTCTATTACAAAACTGAACTCAAAGGAAACGTTAACACATACAAAGCAAAAAGCAGCATAACATGCTACAAAAGCAAGCCAGCAAAAGAAACACACATTAGTGAATTGAAGCTAGCGCAAAGTACTTACATTACATTAAGCGTAACAGAGGCTCACAGAACTCACGATAAACAGAAAGGACAGTATGAGCAGTGTTACTAGTGACACTTAGAGTAAATCTACACTACAAGCGAAAATAATCAAATATTCAAATTCACTTGGGGTGAGATTAGCACAAAGCTCAGAAATACAAAATACAAAGCATCTTAACAACTATACCGCCGATGCATTACTGAAAGCGGGATATAAGAAATCCCTATCAGGGTACAGAGCTAAGGTGGAATACAAAGCTAAGACGAAATAAGGGTAATGACCTCTTAGCAACTATTTACACTACAAGGTACAAGAAACATCTTAACAACTTATTTACAATACACTACTAAATACCACCAAAAAGTGAAATTTACTCAACAGGGTCTAGCAGCAAATTATCTTGTCGTAACACTGTCGTAGATGCGGGTGATATACCTGCCTGTAATGATGCACATTTCAAGCATCTTATCTATTGGTACACTCTCCGGTTGTTTCCCCAGTATGAAAGTATATACCTCTTGTGGTTCAGCTAGTACTTCATTTATAGCATCACATTCCATACCTGCTATCTCGTTATACATGTCCATTCTATCATTCTCGTAGAATGGGCATTGCATCACGATATGCTTTGCATCCTCGATGCAATAATTTTGGTTAGTCAGCAGTTTTACCTGGTCGCTCCCTCATCAAAAACTGGCTATAGTCTGTCTGACTCGAGTTTGGCAACCGCTTTTTCTATTTCTTTTTGTGACAAAACTTTCGAGTTTGCCAACCAAACTTTGTAAACATCTTAGGAGCAATTGTTCGCAACAGACAAACACGCGAGATCATATTATCGGCAATGGACAAACTTTGCTATGGGACCTAATGAGCAAAATCAATATTTTGCGGAGTTGAGACAAAAGGTATGCTTATACATACATGTAGTAGTGCTCCTAAGATCGTTGCAAAGTTTGGTTGGCAAACTCGAACGTTTTGTCACAAAGAAATGGGAAAAGCGGTTGCCAAACTCATGTCAGACAGACTATAGTCACAGATCAAATTTCAATAAGTGCAATTTTATTCTAACTCGTTTTTGACATATTCATCAATTTATAAGTTTGTGCCATTTTAACTTGGGTTTTTAGGGCATTAGTCAGTTTATTGTAAGGTCTTCTGCCACCCTACGCTTGCCATAACCTTTCACCCCTAAGCGATGGAGTGACCTTGAGAATCCCAGACCATGTACAGTGTTACATCACGAGTAGCAGCTATTGCGCAAACCGTTAGACCACTCAGTCGTGGGGCATTCCCTCTGCGGCGGCAAAATTCTAGTGTCCTTAAAATCAACTGCAGAAACACATCGTTGACCAATGCGATGTCTAATCAATTCTCCCGTACAAACAGTTTCATGCATGAAAATATCGTGGCATGAAATTTCATTTTCGTGCATGGAGATTTTATATGTTCGTGCATGATAATGAAAATTGCGCCGCTGACACGATTTCTTTCGCCCCAGAAATGTCCATGGGTAGTTGGGCTGTGCACAACCTCATGCATGGAATTTTCCCTCATGAACATCTTCATTTTCATTTATGGAATTTTCATTTCCATGCATGGAAATTTTCATTTTCATACTTGGAAATTTCATTTTCATGCATGAAACCTTTCGTACGGGCTAGCAACAAATCTGATTATTTTCACGCAGCAGGTGAGGTGAGAGATATACTGATGAGGTTAGTCTGAGTGGACTCAATTGGGCGTGAACTCGTGCTCTCCGCGGCGGTCTTCGTGCCAGCTGTCAATATATTGTGCTGGCTTCCTCAGCTCTCCTGGAGAAGTTTCCAGTCCTTGAGATTCTACACGTTCCAATACCATCACCCAAAAATGTCAGGAGTTCGATGACAACTTTTAAACCTATATTGGATAAGTTGATTTTACATGTAGTACCTTCACCAGGAACTGATGCATAACAGAGCTGGATTGTTTTGTATTGTCTTTTGTTGTGTTGTATGACTATTGACTGCAAAAAGGCGTTACAAAATCATACTAATACACGTATGTATAAACTAATCAGTAAAGATTATAACGGATACGAAATAGACACGGAAAGGTAATACAAATAAACAAATATACATGTATACATATATTGTCCTGTCAATACTATCAATATACAGTATTCAGTGAGTACTATATGTCTAAATTCAGACTTATTGAATTTAAGCTGGGCAGGTTCTAGTATACACGCTCCGGTTTTATGAAAAGGTTAACCAACTCCAATTTTGTTCTGAATGCAAGAGTTTAGTGCCTTGTTGATGTGGCAAATCTCAATCGTTGTTTGCGCGTCAGGCAGGTTAAAGATGGTGTGTGAAGAGATGGGTGAAGCAAAACCTAGAATGAGACATTCGAGCATGTCTAATGCGAGTTTCTCCCTGGAGATTCAAGTGATATCCTGGGAGTTGCTGTCTCATGCTCTAGACAATGCGCCATTAAGCACATCCGTTTGGATTATGTTTCTTCCTTTATGAGTTCTCATCCTCTTACGTTTGTGTTTGGTTGTTAAGCAACAATAAGAGACAGAAAAATATGTTATGCACATGAAGAGTGGATATTCATTTTTACCGTTATCAGACAAAAATATCCGTCGAGGGAAAAAACATTCCCCTCCCCACAAACGAGTGACGATTTGCCTAAATATGGCGTCCTAAGTGACGATAAACGAAATTCCAAATATCAGAATCTCTCATGTGACATGTAAAGCCGATTAATGTTTATATATTTTTGTATCTATATGTATATTTTGACAATATCTTAGGAATCTAAAATGATTCTACAAAATAGTTTGAAGGAAGCTGATGGTAGTGTTTCAATCGACATTTCCCTTTAAATATTTCAAAAATCATGCTTTCCCTTGAAAGATTTCATCAAAACTGTCAAGTTGCATTTGGTTGCTCTGAGCATCAATGAATTAAATCCCTATAGAAGTCAGTATTCTGCTGAGTGATGGCCCAGACAATCAAAAAAGGTATGTCATCAAGATTTCCACATAAGCCATACATTATATAGTCACTTGATTCAGTGTGCCACAATGAAATATACAAGTTATTTCTAATCAAGCGGTTAATCATTGAGGTTGCCCGTTACAAAAAAAGTGGTGTTTCATGGAGGTTCCATGTGACTACAATAGGATTTCCCAGTGCGTTGCGCTATTAGTTTACCATTCAAACTTAGCAGTTCAGGGTAAGCATTCTAGGGCAAAAATGAATATTCAAAACAGGTTTATTCTTGGCCATGACGTATAAAAATAATTCCTAAACAAATGGGACAAACTGTCTTCAGTCTTCGCTTAAGCCATATACTGCTGGTGGCTAATTTGGCCCTTACAAAATGATGCAAAAAAGCTAAAACCCTGACACATGGGTACTGATCTGAAAGTACTCAGGGAGAGCTATCCAATGAATACCAACGTGACAGGGTTTAGATGGTTTCCAAAGATATGTGTGTCCCTGTGCTTTGGACAAAAGCAGCCTCAGCATCGGAAGGGTTGTCCTATCCTGAAATGCCTTGCACGAACCTAAGCTATTCGCGACAGTTGGAACTCGTCAAGGAGAAAACAGAAGAAGTTTAAAATTCGTTTCACACCTCATCTTTTCCTTGATTGGCTGTATAATTAATGAGGTGTGGCTAATGGCCGCCTCGGTCTACTTGGGATCCACAAGCAACAATTCCTATGCTGAACGCGCACTTACCACTGTGCAATGTGTCATTTGGATCATTATGAGGCGCACACAACAACATTTCAAAAGAAGTCTGAGGCACCAGCACGTTGTACAATTCATTCAGAAATAAACCTCAGCTTTTGCTATAGGAACAGGCCCTGAACGACCCATTCATAAACCATACATGTAAACTTTAAAATTGTTCTAATTCTTTTTCAGCACGTTGCACAATTCATTCAGAAATACACTTCAGGTTCTGTTATAATAACAGGCCCTGAACGACTCATTCATAAACTATGCATGGAAACTTTGAAAAATGATCTTTGTAACTGATCTCTATGATAAGCAATACCTTTTCTCTTCTTTCAACGTTTTATGATAACTTTATATGCAGTTCTCTCTGTTCTTCGCTCTAGAAGAATCTCCTTATGATTGGAACATATATATTAATTGCGAAATATATTACGATGTTAGAATTCACTAGTAACAATGAGAGGAACCTTCTAGTAAGTATTAGACCTCTGACTTAAATGGAAATGGTCAATGGACTTAACAACGACTTGTACAACTCATATACAACTACAAGTGTCCTAAATCCAACATAAACTGGTAAAGTAAGAGCTCTAATTGCTGTAGTCCCTGTACGTCTGTGTGCTATTCATCTAACACAAACATACATACATATACACAAACATACATGCTAACACAAACACACACATACATACATACATACATACATACTTATATACACACACATGCATACATGATACATACATACATACATACATACACACACACAGACATGCATGCATACATACATACATACATATACACAAACATACATGGTAACACAAACACACACATACATACATACATACATACATACTTATATACACACACATGCATACATGATACATACATACATACATACATACATACACACACACATGCATGCATACATACATACATACATATACACAAACATACATGGTAACACAAACACACACATACATACATACATACATACATACTTATATACACACACATGCATACATGATACATACATACATACATACATACACACACACAGACATGCATGCATACATACATACATACATATACACAAACATACATGGTAACACAAACACACACATACATACATACATACATACTTATATACACACACATGCATACATGATACATACATACATACATACATATATACACACACACATGCATGCATACATACATACATACATATACACAAACATACATGGTAACACAAACACACACATACATACATACATACATACATACTTATATACACACACATGCATACATGATACATACATACATACATACATACACACACACAGACATGCATGCATACATACATACATACATATACACAAACATACATGGTAACACAAACACACACATACATACATACATACATACATACTTATATACACACACATGCATACATGATACATACATACATACATACATACATACATACACACACACATGCATGCATACATACATACATACATATACACAAACATACATGGTAACACAAACACACACATACATACATACATACATACATACTTATATACACACACATGCATACATGATACATACATACATACATACATACATACACACACACATGCATGCATACATACATACATACATATACACAAACATACATGCTAACACAAACACACACATACATACATACATACATACATACTTATATACACACACATGCATACATGATACATACATACATACATACATACATACACACACACATGCATGCATACATACATACATACATATACACAAACATACATGCTAACACAAACACACACATACATACATACATACATACATACTTATATACACACACATGCATACATGATACATACATACATACATACATACATACACACACACATGCATGCATACATACATACATACATATACACAAACATACATGCTAACACAAACACACACATACATACATACATACATACATACTTATATACACACACATGCATACATGATACATACATACATACATACATACATACACACACACATGCATGCATACATACATACATACATATACACAAACATACATGGTAACACAAACACACACATACATACATACTTATATACAC
>OZ012696.1:34956829-35026829 GCA_963942565.1 Maea johnstoni
GCACTCTTGCGAATTCCAAATCATTGCTCTTCTGTACCTTTCTCGGTCCATGTCTACAGGGGTTTTGTAACTCTCCACACACTCACGAGTCCTTGGTAGTCCATATAATATTTATCACGTATTTCCTCAGAGACCTTTTCCCACAATCCCCTGCTTTTCCAAACCATGTAGGTACTCATCGAAGTTCATGTAAGCCTCCACTTTCCGTCTATTCTCCTCTCTCATCACATTAACTACAAGGCCACCTGCAAAATACAACATGTATCATGTACCTGTATTACAGAAGTAGTAAAAGATGGGAAAAGATATACATGTATATATATATATATATTTATATATATATATATATATATATATATATATATATATATATATATATATATATATATATATATATATATATATATATATATATATATGTATATATATATATATATATATATATATATATATATATATATATATATATATATACATATATATATATAAGAGATTGTTACATATTAGTCAGTTGCTGTTTAAATAAGTGGATGAATATGTTTTTCTATTGAAATGGAAAGTATTTAATTTAATCTCTTTCGTTTTTCTCTCAGTCATACATGTACAAACCAATGGTGTTTTCAATAAATATGTACTACATTGCTGTATCTCAACACCATTACTGTGCAACAAAGGTTTCCTAGGAAATAAAAAAGGTGAGTGGAAACACACCTGGTTTCACGACCCTGATCAGCTCAAGGAAGGCATCTAGTTTGATGTGACCCTCTGCTAGTCCCCCGCCCATGACAGCATGGTCATAGGTATCTGAAATTCAGAAGAAATAAGTTTACTGAAACAGCCCCTTATATATACATATATATATATATATATATATATATATATATATATATACATATATATATATATATATATATATATATATATATATATATATAATATATATATATATATATATATATATAAATATATATATATATATATATATATATATATATATATATATATATATATATATAAATATATATATATATATATATATATACATATATATATATATATGTATATATATATATATATATATATATATATATATATATATATATATATATATATATATATATATATATATATATATATATATATATATATATATATATATATATATATATATATATATATATATATATATATATATATATATATATATATATATATATATATATATATATATATATATATATATATATATATATATATATATATATATATATATATATATATATATATATATATATATATATATATATATATATATATATATATATTTATATATTCCCCGTTATAGTGCAACATACATACATGCATACATACATACATATATATACATATACACACACATAATATTTCACAGTACAAAATAGATGTACAAAAAAAGAAAAACGACTTACTATCATTGATGGGTATCACGTTACCATCACCAATGAAAGAGCATATCAACTCATTGTAGATGTCCTTTATCTTGGCTTTCTCCAGCATTTCCTTGGACGCATCCAGCGCATCAATAGGGCCAGTGAAACCAAAGTTGCCCCTCAAGAGTTCCGTCACCAAGCCTGTCCCAGCAGCGCAGTCAAGGATCTTAGAGGTTTTAGGAACATCTGCGTTGTTGAGAGCCTCGGCGGCCCAGTGAATACCAGCAACCTCTACCCCGAAGTTATCCTGCAAATATAATGAAGATATTTGATTCCTGCACCAGTCGACCCTACGTCCGTCACTGCCTGGTTTTCAAATATCATGTCACATCTATGACCCACGTACATGTAGATTTGGAATCAAAGCTACGTTTAATTATGAGGTCATCTATGCATCCATGAAAGCCTGCAGTACTGAACATTTAAGGGGCCGTGTTAATTTAAGTTATAAACGGCTTACAGCAGTTGTTTCTTATTAGTTTAGTAGCTAAACAGGCAGATGGACAAGAAGTCTGTTTATAAGTCTTAGAACCTCACCATGATTCAATCATATTAGCAGGGCAATCTTGGGGTTTGGTTGGCCAGTTTAATCGAAGATTTCTGTTTAAACGCTTGAGAATTTAACCATACGCTCTCAATATTTTTAAGTGATTTAGGGGTAGAAATAACTGGTTTGACCACAAATATGTTCAATGCTTTGAAACATGCCCTTGGGCTCATTTGATTTCAGTATCATTGTGGTGTGACGGAAGCTAGTTTGACTTCTGATTATGTTTAAAAACAAACTACAGTACCGACATTTAATTCCTGCATAAAATGCCTGGGCAGTCCGAGCATAATATACAACCGCACGCCCTTTGGTCACCCAGTTTCCTGAGCAAATATTTGCACTGTATTTGCAGGATAACGTCGATTGCAGGTATTTATAGGGCAGCCGATTCTTTGAACAACGCAGGAGTGTAATTTGGGTTTGCTGTTTTTTAATGTTCTTTGTGTTATTTTGTCACCAAATCTATGCGTAAAATTCCCATTTAAAAAGGAAACATGTGCAGTATGGATATGTAAAGTGTAATCGATGTGTAATTCTCGAACCAATTGGCCAGTCGATTGACAGCAACTGCTAATGAAAGTGATCGGGTAAGCCCATTTGCACATTTTAGATAATTATTCATACATATTTATAACTCACTGTGCACTAAAGGTATCTTAACTTGTGACGTCATGGGCTTGTGGCAAAATGTATGCCCAGGCCTACGGTGGTGTAAGTTTTAGCCCGGGGATAGCCCCACATTACGATATAAAATGTCTTAACCTTAGATAGTATAAGCGGTATCATAAGAGTAACAAGAGTCTAAATCCGCCCTGACCAGGTAGTTTAGTTTGGCTCCCGAGCGTGAGGTCGTAGGTTCGAGTCTCCGGTGGCAAGTACATGTATTCTCAGCAAAACCCAAAAGTATATTGCACATAATAGCTTAAACTACAAGTCATCCCTCTGCAACTGAAAGACCCCTTGGAACTATTCGTGAAGAGTAGGGAATTTCTTCCCGGTTCCGGGTTTCTCGTCGCGATATGACCTAAGCTGTTGAAAGTGACGTAAAACCCAATTCCTTCCTTCCTTCCTTAAGAAGAAAACGATATGCTAAACCATACTCATCCTTAAGAGCTCATCTTACCTCATATATATATATATATATATATATATATATACATATATATATATATATATATATATATATATATATATATATATATATATATATATATATATATATATATATATGTATATATATATATATAAATATATATATATATATATATATATATATATATATATATATATATATATATATATATATATATATATATATATATGTGTGTGTGTGTGTGTGTGTGTGTGTGTGTGTGTGTGTGTATGTGTGTCATTAACTCTGGGCATTTAAGAAGAAAACAATATGCTAAACCATACTCACCCTTAAGAGCTCATCTTACCTCATCATACGATTCCGCCCAGGTTTTATAATGCTCCATAACGTCCTTATTATCCATGCCATTCTTTTGCACGGACTTGATTTTCTCAAAGTATCGATTCTTTTCCTCTTGGCTCCTATTGACATTGCCAAGCTTAGTGGACCTTTCTGTCGTGAAACGTGCCTGCAATATAAAGATAATATATGGAAACTGGTCAGCCCGGTGGTCAGCCTAAGAGATGCGGCGTAAAGGTGTCAATGTATCATACAGGGAGTGGTTACCAAGGTATTGGGGTTGGTACACCTTATTTTATGGCAGGATTTATTATATTTTATAGTTCAGATTTGATCGTTTGGACTGTGACACAGATATGTGTGGCCTTGAAAATATCCAGTATATCCTTACTGACTATGATGCAGGCCCGCAACAGTGTATTTTCATGAAGTACATATAAGTACCTATCACCCCCACAGAGTCAAACCTTTGCCTATAGGGTGCTGAAACAAACTCCGTATATACAGCCCCTACGTACAGGGTTTGACCGCTAGCCTGCCCTTATGGCATTTGTCCCGCATGTAGATTATAACCTAACTCCAATTCTTTCTTAGTTTATGTGTAAAAATAAAATCAAGGTTATTCAATAGCTTAATGATCTAATTAATTGCTTTCCAAAGGAGATGGTGGTAAATGTGAACGTCTTACCCGTTCCATTGTAACTATGTCACTAGGACGCCAGTGCGTATTGCAGTCTGGGAAATTGGAGAGCTAACAAGCATATGACCTATAATCGTGTGCAGTTATTTTTAGAAAGCCACCAACCATGGTGCAGAGATGATATCATGTCTGACATATTTCCTTTGCGCATGGGAACAAATTCACCACTGTTCCATTTTTTAAAAGTGTAAGGGGAAACTCATTTGAAATGCAAATGTTTAAGAATCACTCTGATATACATATATTCTTTCATTCACTTATGGATATTGAAAATATTATTTTGAATACTCAAACATTGGATCAGGGTTATTCGTAAATGATTTAGAAATGTTCAAAGTTCATTTAGTAATATCCAGAATTCGCTCTATTGAAATGACTTTGAACAGGTGTTGACGAATTGTAAATATACATAATCTAGGCTAAATCATATATAATAAGCCTTAATATGGCAGTAAAAGTGACGAAAATCGAAATTCAGAATTAGAATTAGGTAGAATCTCAACAAACACACACGCACTTTGTAGACGCGCCTGCACACTTTCTTTTTGCATATATATATATATATATATATATCCTACTGGTTGCTACCATGATCTACAGTTGATATGGAGTTGGTTTTTCTATTTCTGTTTTGATAACAAAATCTCCTGTTTTCTATTTTTCCTCTTTATTTAGTTTTGATATGTTCTCTTTTTCTAATTTCTCTATTTTTTGTTAATTTCTCCCGTCATAAAATTGTACACCACCATATATCAAAGCCCATCTGGTCCTGGAAATTTCCATTTAAGTTGGTCATTCAGCGGCATTTGACACTTCACGTAGCTTAATGAATAAGTATAGCCAGCGGTTTGATTTCTTATTATGAGCCTTTGGTATAGCTACATACATAACCCGGAATGTTTAAGTAAGGTAACCTGAAATAATCGTATGGATCTGTGCCACTTTTGAAAGTAACTTGGAAAATTAGAACATTTTACAAAATAGTTCAAGGGAAAATGTTGGTAATATTCTGATTAGTATTTCATCTTTAAATATTTTCCACTATATTCATGCGGTAGGCTAAAGATTTATCCAAAGTTTCCCAGCTGTTTTTGATCGCTGCGCGAATTAATGGGTCAATACCTGAACATTGTACCATTGGCATCTTAACAGTATATTTGCATTCTACATCAGGAATGCACCATCACAAACAAGTTGATCATCAGGTTCAGTATATGATCACTAGAGAGCTGCTGTTTGGGAGCTGAGGTGCAAGGTTAGGGTAGTAGGGCTTTAATATTTCTAAGGTGCTTCGAATGTTGTGCAAGGGTTCTTAGGGTATTACGCTTTTGACAAGCCAGCATATACAACATATGCATTGCCTGAAGGGTCTTTTCTGGTGGGGAACACATCACGCATCACACAAGTACCCTCCCAGCAGGGTGCAAGCTTGTTTAGGTAAAAAACTAAAAAGAAAACTCACGAACGTTCATAGTATTTCAAACGGAGCTTCTATCCACAATGATGGACCGGGGACCATCAAATTAGATACCGGTATATGTGGACAAAAGATCAACACCAAGGAATGAGTATCTTATCCTTTTTCAATTTGTTTTGTCGAAACGTATTCAACTAATAGATTGCATATTTTCGCACAAAATCAAGAATCTGAAATATTCTTAGCCATCAATAGCAAATTCATTACTGGAATCAAGACTTGACCGAGTTAAGAAAGGTGAAGGTTGAAAAATTTAAAGCCTGGAAAGCGGCTGGCAGACCGAGAGGAAATGACCCGTTGTATATATCTCATCGTTTAGCAAAGAAGAACTTCAGGAGAGAACTGAGACGGTTATCTAAACTATATGAACAACAACAATTAAATGACGTGGTTAATTCCATAGGTCTAGATAAATCCTTTTTCTGGAGAGCTATTAAAAAGACTAGAACAACCCCTGGACACAAAGCACTGGCAATAAGAAATCCCAGAAAAACGGTGGTACATAAACTTGATGATGTCCTTGAGGCTTGGAGAGAGTATTTCGCTAATCTCTGCACACCAAAAGATGATAAAGACTTTGACAAGGGACACTTCGGGCATGTCACAAGATGTGTCTCTAATTACAACCATGATGATGACATAGGAGATCTCCTCGAATCCCCTTTCACGGATGATGAAGTGGAGCGTGTCATAGACAAACTACACTTAAGGAAAGCTTGTGGCTTTGACGGTGTGTCAAATGAACAAATTAAGTTTGCTGGACCCATGCTGGTGACGTGCCTCGCCAAAGTCTTTAACACGATGTGTGATATTGAATATGTGCCTAATAATCTACGGAGAGGGGTACAGGTCCCGTTATTTAAAGGGGAAAACCTCTGTAGTCTGGATCAGAGCAACTACAGAGGTATTACCCTTTTATCAGGATTCAATAAAATATTTGAAATGGTTTTATGGGAACGAATGAAAGGATGGTGGAGTGAAAACGAGATGATATCAAAGTTTCAAGGAGCCTGCCGTAATGCACCAGTCAATTGAATCCCCGGGAGGGGGGGGCCGGGACATGCGGGGATACTGCTCAGGAAAAAATCAATAAATAGCACTCATCCCCACTGGCAGGGAACAATTCTGTGGCAGTATGCCCCACCCCTGGGGCATGCTCAACAAGAATACACAAGTTCCTAAGATTTCAACTTTTTATTTTGTGAAAATAAACCACAAAAATCTTAGCAGTTACATCACAAATAACAAAACCTTCAGCAGTTATAAAAATAAAATTTTAGACTTGGAGAAGACACCCTTCACATTACTTTTATTAAACACCTGACGTCCATCGTGATACCATTGTCAATGGAAAGTCTCTGAATTACAATTCAGTTTTAAAAGTATATCAACACTCTGTGTATTGCACTGCAGTACACTGGAAATGTTTATCTACAATGAAGTGATTGAAGAAAAAGTGCAACCAATCATGCTTGTTTTTCCGAGTGAGAAGAGGGTCGTCAAAGTGTCGCGTCTAGCGTCCTCGCTCCTAGCGCGGAGCCCTCAGCCGGGAAAGACCTGGCAGAACCTCTTAGGACATCTGTCCAGTCTACGCGAGTTAGTCCCCATGGCGGTGACTCACACTCGTCATGTCAAGCTTATGCTCCACAGCCAGTGGACGCAAGTCTCGGACAGTCCATACCTCCGAATATACCCGGACCACGAGTCGCTCAGGGAATTGGAGTGGTGGGCATCACGGGCCAACCTGACGGTAGGCCGCCCGTTCCTCAGGCCAGATCCGACTATGACGATAGTTACGGATGCCTCCATGGAGGGCTGGGGAGGTCACCTAGGCGACTGGGTGATCTTGGGGCAGTGGTCGTCGGCCTGGGCCAAACACCACATCAACTGGCTCGAGCTCCAGGCAGTATGGCTGACCTTGCAGCATTTCCTGCCTCAGGTACAGGGCACTGCTGTGGATGCCCTTACGGACAATTCCACCACAGTAGCCTATATCAACAAGGAGGGTGGAACTCAGTCCCCCACCTTGTGCTACCTGGCACTGGGCCTATGGGCCTGGTGCAGGCAACACGGGATCTACCAGGTTGCCAACCACATATCGGGAGTCAAGAACGTCCTGGCAGACGCCCTGTCCAGGAGGAAACACAAACACCCCACGGAGTGGTCCCTCCACAAGACAGTGGTACAGCTCATATTCCAGCACTGGCCAACCCCCCATGTGGATCTCTTCGCATCGGAGAAGAATCACAAACTTCCAGTGTTCTTCTCAGTGCACCCCTCTCAGACGGCGAGCGGGATAAACGCTCTGACGCAGAACTGGGAGAGTCTGTACGGGTATGCGTACCCGCCGACCAACCTCATTCCGAGGGTATTGAGGAAACTGAGGCTGCAGTGGTCAGCCCGGATCCTCCTGGTAGCCTTGTTCTGGCCCAGCCAGCCCTGGTTCTGTCAGCTGACCAGCATGCTGACCGACCTTCCGCGAATGATCACACCCAAGGACAACCTCCTAAAGAACTCGGTCACGGGGATGTTTTACCCCAAACCGGACAGAATGAGACTGGCTGTATGGCCGCTGTCCGCAAATCCTTTGTTGACCGAGGGTTTTCACAGGGAGTTGCAGAGACGGCAGCCAGGGCCAGGCGAGAGTCAACTTGCCGGCTTTATGATTCCCGTCTTCTCCACTACCAACGATGGTGCGTGGAGCGAGGTGTGGGTCCCGCTGAGGCCCCTGTAGCGGAGGTTGCGGAATTCTTGAATGGCCTGCGAACGGTGGAGCACAAGGGCAAACCCTTGGCTCCTTCTACCATCGCAGGATACAAGTTCTGCTATCACAGCCATTTATAAAGGGTTTCCGGATGGGACAACTGTGTCGTCCAACACTGATTTGTCGACCCTTATTAAGGGTTTGTTCGTGGTTTCCGACGGTACTCAAGTACCTTGCGGGTCCTCCCTTTGAGCCGATTCATACGGCACCATTGAGGTTGGTGGCAGTCAAAACAGCTTTCCTCGTGCAACTGGCTTCGGCCAGGCGGGGAAGCTGGGTCCATTCTTGCAGGATAGACGCAGGTCATCTGCGGTGGGAAAATGGAGGAGTTCGCCTTCTCCCATCCCTCCTATTGGACAAAAACCTGTCGGTCTCATTCACTCCTAGCGAGGTTTTTCTCCTCAGCTTAAAGGAGTTCTCGCCAGACAACAAAGTGCACTGCCCTGTGCGGGCCCTCAAATGGTACTTGGAATTAACCAAGCCCTTGCGAGGTGGTGAAAAAGCCCTCTTCATTCGGTCAAGGGAGCCTTATACTAAGGCTACCAAAAGCACAGTCGCTGGTTGGGTAAAAGAGGCTATTGCAGGGGCGTTCTCGCACCTTCCTAAGGAGCGGAGACAACGCATGGGCATCAGAGCCCACGACACCAGAGGGGTCGCCACTACTTGGGCTACAATGGCCGGAGTGCCATTTGAAGCAATTATGGATGCTGCAGCCTGGAGCCGGCCGCAAACCTTTGCGCAGTTCTATCTCAAGGATCTCCCTGCAACAAAGGGTAGATTCAGTAGAGCAGTGTTGGTTACGGCTGGCACAGTGTCTAGAAAATAAAGAACAGATCCTTCCACAGCTTTCTTAGGTGGTGGTACTCTGCTTCCAATGTGAGCAGGTAAGAATTTAGATATAAAACAGGAAATTAGAAGTAATTTCTTTTTTTTGATAAATACTTACCTGCGATCATTGCCCACCCTTCTGTATCCTCCCCTAGAATCCGTTCTTCCATGACGGTATTACGCCTAAAATGAGAAGAGGATGAAGGCGCATGCGCCAACCGTGACGTCACGACCTGTATTTAGTGCGGCCCCTAGCGGGGATCATGCAAACTACGGTCTATTTTAAGTTTTGAAGGCTATATTTAGATAGGCCTCCTTCTATGTTTATCGCGAGGATCTTCCATAGGGAGAGACTGCCAAATGAGAGCCTTCCTCTTGGGTGACCAGAGCAAGCCCTGGAGATAGCTTGGATACAGTGCATTTCACATCTGTCTGTCGCCATGGATTTTGGACAGGACTCTTTAATAAATGGTGCCATGAGGTCCATATATGGCGCAGAAAGTTTTCCCCTCATTTGCATCCCAAATTATGATCAGATAAAACCTACCCCTAGATGAATCATGTAGAGCTCTATATAATCAGAGATCAATTAAACATTGAAATCAAATTTAAACTCAAAGTACATGTGGCCAAGTGGTCTTATGGGCTCAGATTTCATATGATGGTTCATCAGTATTATCATTTTCAATTTTATTTCAGTGCAATACATTTCATAAGTCCAGCTGAAATTTCATCAGGCAGCTCAGTGATTGAGAGTCCAGCATCCGATCCCAACCCAGGTTTTACAACTTACCCAGGGCTTGAAATTACAATTTTTTCCAGGGCTCCCTGGATTCTTTCGAGGGAGCCCAAATGAATTTCAGGGAGCCAATACTAACTAGGCCCAAATAATCAGTTTTTATTTAAGAAAAGTTTTTTTTCTTTTTTTTGTGGTAAATCTTTCTGTACTAAGTCATTTTTCTCTTAATTCTCTTCTAAAACATTTCAGCAGTTCAGGTAACTCAAACAATAAGCCCCCAATGCACTCAAACTGTCAAACAGCCCAGGTTCTATTCATACAATCAAATAATCAATTTTTATTTAAGAAATGCTTTTTTTTTCATTTTTTTTGTTGTAAATATTTCTATACTAAGTCATTTTTCTCTTTATTTTCTTCTAAAACATTTCACCAGTTCAGGTAACTCAAACAATAAGCCCCCAATGCACTCAAACAGCCCAGGTTCTATTCATACAATCAAAAATCAATTTTTATTTTAGAAAAGTTTTTTTCTTTTTTTTTGTAAATATTTCTTCAATAAGTAATTTTTCTCTTTATGTAACTCAAATAATAAGCACCCAGTGCACTAGAATTGTCACACAGCCCAGGGTCCCTTCACACTGTTACTATACATGTGTAACCCATACCAAAACAATCAACCTGAATTAAGTGATCAATTTTATTTTTTAAAAGTTTTTTTTTTCTTTTTGGGGGGGAAATATTTCAATTCTCTTTTATCTTATTTCTCATTTTTTTTATTAATCCAATTCACCATGTCATTGGGAATAGGATCATCTTATGTAAATAATTAAATATGATCCATCTCATGAGCTACCTGACATCAAGGCTGATGATAGGGTGCAAAACTTCCAAGAAACATTGCTATTTCATCGACTACAAGGACTGTCACTATAAACATGTGTCCACTGACTATTCTTTAAAGCGCTTATGAACACATTACAGGTAGATAGGGCGCTATATCTTTTTTCAATTATTATTATTATTATTATCATATTTACCACGCCGTCCTGCTCCCACGTGTGACACGCATATCATGCACGGCCTCGACGGACAGCAACAATAAATCACAGTAATCCCGGTACACCGGGCAGCTATTTTAAGCAGTATTTAGCAGAAGCACCGTGTTTCCCGGCCAAGTCCCGGCCCCCCCCTCCCAGGGATTCAATTGACTGGTGCATAAAGGGCACTCGTGCACTCACACAGGCTTCCTCCTTCAAGAGACCGTGTCGACAGCCTTGGAAGGACACCGAAAAGTATTCGTATTATACTTTGATGTATCCAAGGCTTTCGACACGGTCTGGACAGATGGCCTGTTCTATCAATTGCATCAGAAAGGACTTGTAGGACGCCTGTGGCGTCTGATGTATAGATCCTATCAAAATTTTGAATGCAGAGTGAGAATTGGTGGTGGGTACTCCAGCTGGAACAGTATGTCCTGCGGGATTCATCAAGGAGGGGTTCTCTCCTTGACGAAATATATCTCATTTATAAATGACCTACTGTGCCAGCTGGAGGACTCGAATCTCTGCTGCACGATATATGGTATTCCCAGCTCGCCGGCTGGTTATGCCGACGATCTGGCCACTGCCACCGTATCGAAAAATAAGACTGATAAAGTACATGAGATTGTCTATAATTTCGGAAACAAATGGCGTTTTAAATTTAACGCCCGTAATTCGGCGGTTCTGGTACACGGAGAAACCAAACAAGAAAACGCCCAAAACTCGAGAGACAGAGTGTTTAAACTTGGACCCGAAAAAGGGCCGGAAAAACTAATGTATGAACATTTGGGGGTGAAAACCTCAATCCATGATGGTAATGAAGCAGGAGTTGAAGATAAAGTCAGTAAAGGGAGAAAAACCCTAAATGCTGCCTCTGCAGTCGGCATTAAGAGAAATGGCCTACCGATGATTGCGTGTAACCTAATCTACTGGGCAGTTATTATACCAATAGTAACTTTCGGTGCTGAATTGTGGATTCTTTCCGAACAGGATAATGAAAATTTAATGAGCTTCCAGAGATACGCTGGCAGGCGAATCCAGAGGTTCCCTAAAAGGTCGCCAAGTACCACCAGTTTTTTCGGCCTAGGATGGATCCGCCTGACTACGTATATACTGATCAAAAAACTCCTGTTCATTATGACCATATTGAGAATGGACTGTCACAACGTGATCAGATCAATTTTTGTCAGTAGATTGAATTACTACTTAGTCAATGTAGAGGTGAACAAAAACAACCGATTCAAAAGTCCGACTTTTGATCTACTGAATGCGTGTTCAAAGTTAGGTCTCCTAAATTTAGTCGAAAAAAATGGCTAATGGTTCTACACCCCTGATAGGGAAAAAGAAATGGTCAAATTGTGTGTGGGAACGCGCATGGAGACTTGATGATGCATATTGGATTGCTGTAAATGCTCTTAACCCAGAATGTTCTATGCTGACAAAAATCCTTGGTAAAACAAGATACCTGACATGGTGGATACATGCCGATGCCCACCCCTATGACATAAGGCTGTGTGAAACCATGTCAAGGACCGTATGTCGTACAAGTCTTCTGAAAGCAGATGACTATAGGCTGAAAGGTAGTCCATATAGTAAAAGAACATGTGTTCAATGCGATATGTTCGTTCCAGAAGATATCAGGCACGTTGTTATGAATTGCCCGTCGGTAGATTTGATTAGAAGGAAAATGTACCAGGAGATCTACAAAATTTCCCCTAGATTAAAAGACATCATACAGGAGAATCCCTCTGAAATCCTTGGGTGGCTCCTAGGAGGGGATATTCCTGGAATCGATTTGGATACCATGACCCCCATATGGCGAATATCTGGGGCATCAATAGTTGAAATGTACCTATTTTTCACCAAAGGTAGAGCAGGTATAGGATAAGTGCTTTTTCGCGTTTGATGCGTATGGCTTGCCATACATAACACAAGTGTACAAGACTTTAAGACAAACCAGTTGGTACGTGTTTTGTCACTTGAATTTACACCAATATTGATTCTGCGCCATGTATATGTCCTTTCCAATCTGAAGGGTGATCATTTCTGTTTGTCAAAGGGTATAATACGTCAAAAGAAAGACCAATAGTGGTAAAGTTGACATTTTCGTTTTTGATGTATATGGCCTGCCATATGAAAGATGCTTGCCTTGTTGTAGCTTCAGGCACATGGCGTGCCATAGGATGGTTTACCCAACTATATTGTAGTATATGTAAATGTTGATGGTAAGAAACAAATGAGATACAGGAATCTATCGCTAATATTAAATACTCTTAAAATGTTATCTGACTAACAAATATATATATTAGATTTAAGTAAAAAGAAACGAACGACAGTTTATGAACCTCTGTAACCTTTTGTTTATTTGTATGTTGAATGTTGTTTATATTATATGTATTTGTAATTTCGAATCGAGAGATTTGGCCAATAAAGAATACAATACAATACAATTAACATCTGATAGCCCAAATACTTGTTTGAAGCGGCCATAACTTGGTGAAATAATGTAGATAAAAGGCATAACCGTTACTGTTTGTGTGCAAATCTATGTGAGGTCCTTTGATGGGGTCCCTCAATCTGCTCAATGGTATCTTAGAAACTCACGCTTCATCTGATTAAGAGGAAAAGGGTGCACTTTTTCAAATACGACAAAAGTCTCAAAATGACCCTATATTTACAAATTAACCCCGTAAACCACCTCAGATAACTAGTGTACTCCGACATCTCTAGAATGATGCCTACACACAGATTATGTGAGAGGAAATTTTAGCTTATAGATGCTGAGGATATATGATTCATTATGGGTCGGGATAAGTATAAGGCTCTGTACACTTGTACTGCGTGTAGACTTTCAGGGTTCAACATTCCTGTTTGTGAATAAAATCTTAGATGAAGAAAAGAATGGATATGTGGCGAGAGACCAATTACTATATGCGCTATAGTGAAGGACTGGACATGCCAAGGGTCTCTGATCTGGCATCAGCGTGAGGTCACGAGGGAACAAGGATAAATCTGGGCTCTCGTATCATTTAAATTACAGAGAAACCTGTGCGCCAGCATGCGCAGATAACGACTTTTGTGCCATTATTTGAGGCTAGCCTGTTCTGGAGACCGGCTGGTTTCATATCGAATTGTTTTATTTATGTGAGATGAGTAAGATGAGTTTCACGAGTTGGTCAAGTCCTAATAATTGGTAACCAGGTCTTTTCTGCGGAATTATACGGCGCGTATTTGTCAATAAAAGCGTATAATAGAAATAGATGCAGTTTTAGGTGAGATGCAGGACATAATTATTCTGACTCCAAAAATACAACGATCGCATTACCTGCTACGTCATAAATGCGACCCAATGCGTAGACTGGTATTAGTAATGGCATGTTATAAATAACACACTGGCGACCGGTAGTCCTTCGACAAAAATCACCACAAAATTATAGCAGCTGATAGAATTATTTCTATCCTTATAACGATAAAATGATTGTAGAATTAGGACACTCCTATGGCATGCAAACATGATATTAATCTATCTTCCTTTGGTGACAAAATAGCTCAGTTGGTTATTTGTTGGACTAGTAATCAGTAGGTCGCTGGTTCAATTCCCGACTTGGGCACTTTGGTCTGTCCTTGGGCAAGACAGTTTATTCCATATTGCCTCAGTCTACCCAGCTGCAAAATAGGTACTAGCATTAATAAGGTAGTACTTAGAGCTTGCACGCTATATGCTGCCAGCTGCTCTGGAATATTCCCCGGGGGATTGAAATGGTTTGTGTCTGTACAGGCCAGCTACGGAAGAAAGGTCATGTGAAATTTTGGAGGATACAAGACTACAAACCAAATACCTTTTACCTTTACCTTTTCTTTCAAACAGTGATATTGAAGCTTCTTTGCCTATGCACTATTAACGTGTTGCTGTTTTAGAGCATTCCCCAGTAGTTTTCCATATTTTTCTTTTGAGATGTTATTTGTTGATCTTTTCTTGTTGACCATTTTCAATGTTTTTTACATTTTATGGTAGCTTATTGAGGTTACTTTTTTCCCATCCCTGTTTTTATTTGACTGTTAAGCCTATTCATATCACATATTCCTTAAAAGGTCTTCTCATAACTCTCTCAGCAGAGGGTAAGACGTGAGAGGTAAAAGGGAAACATACATACATACATACATACATACATACATCATACATACATACATGCATGCATGCATACATACATACATATATACATACATACATACATACATACATAGGTAATCAATGAATGTATAAATGCTTAAAGGCACATCGGCATACATAGGCCATTTAGTGCCATAAAATATCTGTAAAATAAGGGTCCTTTGTTACATACATACATTCATACATATTTACATACATACATACATTCATATATACATACAAACACACATATATACATATGTAATGAATGAATAGATGCTTAAAGGCACTTTGATACATAAAGTCCATTTAGTGCCATAAAATATGTGTAAAATAATGGTACTTTGTTACATACATACATACATGTACATACATACACGCAGGCTAGGCGTAATTGCTATATGAAAACGCCATCACTTATCGTAAAAAATCTTATTTATGCAGTTAATACTATTAAACGATCCACTAGATTGCATTTAATAAGATTTTATTTCGGAGAAGGGACTTTTTCTTCTAGAGCAGTCTTTGCTTAGCTCGTCAAGGAGATTAAGTCCTTATGCCCAGGGATTAGGCTGTCTACTTAAACACGAACAGTCTTTATAAATCCAACGATCACTTCATTGAAGTGATTCTCTTAGAACCAGAAGGACTCAATTCTAGAAGGGAAAGTGTGCATTGAGCATGTAATATTTTGATGGAAAACGCGAAGTTGTGCGGAGAAAGGCGCCCGCGACCGCATGTCAATGGCTGTTAAAGTTCTATCTCACTATACTCTATTGATAACTTGAACAATTGAGCTTTTGTTGTAGTTAGATATGATCCCATGATATGTTGTGTGCTTCATGCACGAGTCCACCCAGCTGAACGGCACCAGCCCACCCTGCCCCCCTCCCCCTGATTGTTGGCGCGCAATAGCTCAAAGAGACTGGCACTAGTCTATTCAATGGAAAATTCACGCGCACATGTCTCAAGGGACTGGCATGCTAGTCTATCCACTGAGTTCCCACACGCGCTGGCGAGGGTCGCCGATCAACACCGCAACAAGTAATCTCCATTTTCTTATGAGTAAGACACGAGCGACGCCAAATATACAACATTTTATTGACAGACAATCATAATAGGATGATTTTAAACTGGATAAAACGCATCATATATTTAAATAGGAAAAAAGTACCAGACGATGACGTCACTTTGTATTCTGTAAAAAAGTACCAGACGATGACGTCACTGAATCACTTCGCATGCGGTCACCGAACAACATAGGTGTATCCCAACACTTCGCCAAGAAAATTTCCGAAAAATAACACGCCCATGACCAACATATAGGGCGCCCAAACACTAACGACGCCAAGGATTCACTATTCCACTGACAGACGATAATAAAAGAAAGCTTATAAGTGTGTAATAAACGCATTGTCGGGTTATTTGTGTGGTCACGTGATCACTGGCTGTCCCCTTGATGCGCTAAGATATTTAACAGGAGATGGCTGAGCGCAGTCAAAATAGCTGGTATCGCGATCAAGATCGCAAAATTCAAAGAATTGGCGCCCGCACGTCCAGGCATTGGGTTGTTTTGAGGAAGAGTATTACATTTGGAGCATGAATGACTCGGGCAATCGAATAAACTTCAGACTGAAATGTGTTTCAAGAATTTAAGCACGTGTTCCACGCAATTAGATTGTGATATCATTAAAGTTTTTTGATACTCTAAACCAGTGATATCCATTCACCACTGTGCAAATTAAAGTAATTCCCTTTCTGATAAGCAATTTTGCTTATAAATATAAAATGTGATGGACAGAGTTACTAAATAAATGAAAAATAATGCAGTATCAAAAACCTAAAATTTGATAATTTACTTACCATAGAATTGTCCTCTGAGGGAAACCATTATGACTGTGCATGCCTATTATGAATAATATCCTGTGAGAGTTTTGAACACTTTGGTTTAAAACTAATTTTAATAATAATCTAAATTTGACAGTTTGACATAATTTACGTGAATTGGTATGAGCATTGTATTCATATGAGGAAGGATCATGTTTAGGGATATAAGTTGAAAAGATAACGCAAACTCAGATCAAGGTACTTTTATATAAACTTTATTGACCCTAAAGCCAAACTCCAGGGATTCTCATATTGAGGTTGTCGCCAGATAATATATGAGTAAACATTACATTTTTTCACCAATGTTAAGCAGCATATCTTAAAGACAAACTACTTATTGTAAATGAATGGTACATTTATAACTAAGAAAGGGTACACAGAAATTCAAATCATTTTGATACCATAGTCTTTTAGCAGCATATCTTAAAGACAAACTACTTGTTGTAAATGAATGGTACATTTATAACTAAGAAAGGGTACACAGAAAATCAAATCATTTTGATACCATAGTCTTTTAGCAGCATATCTTAAAGACAAACTACTTGTTGTAAATGAATGGTACATTTATAACTAAGAAAGGGTACACAGAAAATCAAATCATTTTGATACCATAGTCTTTTATTAGTGCACTAACCCTCATGCCTACTTCAGGGTCTTAGCCAGGACCGTCCAGCCTGCCTATTGGACAGGTAGTTTCCTGAAAACTCTTTTATTGGACAGGCACAATCTTTTGTGAAGAATTTTCAATTTTGACGTTTTTGGGGGTAATAACCAAATCAATTTCTAACAAATCATCTTCGAGGACATATCTGAGGTATAAATTGCCCTTTTTGACACAATAGGCTATTGATTCTAGTTGGTATAATGTAAGGATTTGAAGTAGCTAAGTAGCTAAATCTATATAGACAGAAATTTTAGAGTTGCTGTTTTGGACAGGCATTTACAAAATCCTGGCTAAGACCCTGCCCTACTTGCCAATGTGTACGTGTTCTCATTGTCTTCCTCTCCAACACAGGCATTTGTGTCAACAGCCAAAACAGGCTTCTGCTAAGTTTCTCTGCTATTTAATCCCTTACTAAATGTCTAATACTTTACTCCAGATAATATACTGTAGAATAGGAAATTAATCTGGTGTGCAAATATATCCCAAATTTAAACAAAAATGACCTTTCCGAATTTAATTTTACCAAACAGTAAGTTCTAAAAAATAGAAAATACAAGTACATGACATTATATTAAGATATTAATATATTTTGCACCTGTATACTGTAAAATATCATTTGTGGATTGAATAAATATGATTCAAAAATAAAAAGATATCAATATACAGAGACAAACCCGTACCTGCGTAAAAGTGGAAACTTTAAGGCTGTAGGGTTTACATCCAGTATAGGATTACTGAGACTGTAAAACTTTTTCATCGATTTCCATTAGGGTGATCTAAGATCTGTTGTTACTTCAGCATGGGAAGGGATCGGTGAATGATACCATTGTTAGACAGGTTTAGTTTATCATACATGTAGCACAATTACAATTGTAATAACCTGATCATTGGTTCAGTGTTGGACCAGAGTGGTACGCAAGGATGAGCTATTTCCGTACACGCATGTAAATGTGTACATGTGCGAAGCCTGCCTGATGATTTGGATGTAAGTAGGGATTGGCAACTTTGACATTTTCGCAATAAAATACAATATTGATATTTCCTTATCAATACAATATTGACTATATTTTCACAATAGGTAATTTTTTATATCTCATATCTTAACGATAAAATACAATACATTACTTTTATGATACAATACATTTCTCTTCTTGATCAGCATTTGGTACCGTATTATGTACCAGTACTAACTAATAACTATAACTCATCAAATTAGTAAGGAATGTTCAAAGGATGTGTCAAGAAACTGTTAAAACCTAATATGAACCAATGCCTTTTATAAAATATTCATATTTTCATATCAAAATATTACATATTGGATAGTACTAACAGATACAAAAACATTGCAATTAGATATCACATAGCCTCAAATTACAACATTCTTATGAAGATACTTCAAAGGATCAGACCATGTGTTTGTTCCTGGTGTAAATGGGTTAATTGATAATGGTATTGTGATTACGTAACTGGTTATTTATTCCTTCTCAGCTCTTGACCTTGCTCAACAGGATTTCATTTTTGCGACATTCCTGAAAATAACAAAAACAAGATTTTTATCAATATGAATATATGTATATATATATATATATATATATATATACACATATATTTGTGTATATATATATATATATATATATATATATATATATATAAATATATATATATATATATATATATATATATATATATATATATATATATATATATATATATATATACATATATAAATTGCTCAGGGTCTACAATGTAGAAACCCTTCTTTTAACCATAGAAAATATTCTTTCTTTTAACCATCTACCACATAGAAAACCTTTTTTTAACCATGGGTCTACAATGTTTGTACCACAACACCCATTGCAGGAACAGTTGATGTTTCAATTTCCATGGTCTGACCCCTGGTCAGTGGTGGACCCGTGGCAGAGGTATACTTATACAGTAATTCCAAAATTGGTTTGAACTGTACACCTTCCTTAACCCCTTTGCTGCTGGTGGCTAATTTGGCCCATATAAAATAAGGCAAAAATCCTCAAAAAAGGACTGAAACCCTGGCACATGGGTACTCATCTGAGAGCACTTAGCAAGAGATATCCAATGAATACCAACATGACAGGGTTTAGACAGTTTTCAAAAATCTTTGTGTCCTTGTGCTTTGGACGAAAGTGGCCGCAGCACTGGAAGGTTTAATCTCGGTAGTATCTCATCTAATCTGACTCAGGATAAATTCACAACTGACCTCTTTGAAGTCTTTGACAGTTTTGAAGTAAAGCCTGTGTTTTTCCACGAGGTCTAAGTAGTGGTCGTTACATTGGTCTCTTCTCATCTTCTCTCCTTGCTTCTTCTTCTCAACCTAAAAAAACAAACAAACAAACAAATAAACAAACAATAAGAGCATGGAACAATACAAGGTGAAGATGTGCTATCTCTGCTTGCTTTTTTTTCTTACCTTGAGAAACAAACAACAAAGTACATAAAAAAGCAATGATGGAAGACGTGTAACATCAAGCAAATAAACATCATAACTGAAAAAGAACAGAGATTAATACTGAATATGAGAATGCAAGGGAATTTTGTGATGAAGTGTGGAGTGTGGTTCACAGCCTATAGTGCTCTGATAGGGCTAGCTGTGGTACTGAACTCTGACTAACCTCTGATTCACTGAAATGAGGAATGTAAGTACAACCCTAGAGGAGAAAATAGATGGAAATTCCAGGCACAACTATAAAAAAGAATTTACAAAGTATTAGTCACAGGTCCTGAGGGTGCCGGATAAGTTCCCATTTCCCCTTAACCCTTTCATGCCTGCAGATCTCTTTGACAAATGCCGTCTGGACCTTTGATACTTTTCAAAATAACTTTGGAATCAATCATAAAAACACGAAATATTTGAAAGAGAGTTGTAGTTTGGATTTTGATCAACGTTTCTCCTTCAAATATTTTCTGAAAATTGCTTTTGTCAGAGAGATATCACCAAAAGTCAGGCGGTTTTGGTTGCTACGGACATGAATGGGTTAAAAAGGCTGCACAGAAGGCTGTTTCTATTTGATTAAAGTCCTACCCTAAGTAGGTGACTTTTCCTATTCCTAGTAACGTAATACAACTAGAGTTGCTTATATTTATTTTAGTTGTATCTGAATATCTGTGAATTAATTAACAGTCCTGTTATTAAGCACTTTGCTTCCTGTAGTTTTGATTTTAGTTTGTAAAGCCATCACTTTTTCTAATTTATTGATTTCGTATTTGGAATTTCATATCTTTGATAAGGTCAATTATTGTTGTTCGGATTATCGATTAATCTGAGCTCTCACTATTTCTACTTCCAATTTTGATGTGTCCCCATTTTTTCTGATTATTTGCATATGATTAAAAGGCATACTTTCTGTTTTTCATATCTATGTTTAATCAAAATATATACTTTCTATGATTCCATTATTATTTCTACCTTGTTTTTGAAGGTATTATCCAGAAATTTCATGGAAAATGCACAACACATGATGTGTGATGCACATGGGGAAGGGTCAATGTGCATGAAAAACATTTCCAAATAAAAACTGATCATCAATTACTGTGGTGGAACAATGATCAGTCCTCAAAACTGATTTCCAACACTATGGTAAATAAATATTACATTAGTACACTGGTAAGGAGGTCCTTAATTACCCCATTAGCATGCCTCTCATGAGACAATCAGTGGAATAATACCCTCTCTTTTAAGACCTGCACCAGAACTCCTAAGGTGCACTTTGGGTCTAGTATGATTAGGAATAATTAGTCCCTGTTGCATCTTTCTTTGTTATTCCTGCCAGATGCAAGGCTACAATGGGGCTTGCCGTAGTTTTAATTGAGGAGAGGTAATAACATCAAAACATCCACTGAAAATGATTTATCTAAATACCCTCTTGGGAATAAAGATTATTATTATTATTATTATCATTGTTATTATTATTATTATTATTATTATTATTATTATTATTATTATTATTATTATTATCATTATTATCATCATTATTATTATTATCATCATCATCATTATTATCATCTTTATTATTATATCAACTATATTTAGCATTTATCACCCTTTTGTTGCTAGTATACACCAGAGCATGCAATGTGTAAACATATCATGGCTGTGCTGTGTGGATGTTATTCTTATTGCTTATTTAGCTCCACAAGACAGGCAAACAAGTTGATAGTTTCATTCACATCCTCCAGATGGCATCACCAACTTGTAAACACTTTAAACAGTTTTTTTCAATAAATTAACCTGTTCATATTTATAGGAAGCAAATGGTCTTACACATAGGGTGATATCATGATAACAAATCAGCTTCTTGAAAAATATTTAAGTTGAGTTTGCATTTTTATGTGTTACATTTAATGTTATAAGATCATGTGTGGACTGTAGGTGCAAATAGTTTAGGGCCAAGAAAAACTAGAAGAGTTACATGTACCAACCTTGACCCGATTAGTCTTGACCCCTTCCACAATCTGCTCGAACTGCTTGAGAAACTGTTCCTTGTTGCTCTGTGAAGACATGGCCCTAGGAAAGAAACAAACACAAAGGCGTGTCTATACTGCTGTAAAAAGTCTCATCCAGTTTATATCAAAAGCAAAATTCAACACATTTGTATTAGTAGGCATCTTAGAGTATGTAGATATCACTCATATCTCCACCTCCTCATGTGACAGTAATATGTCATTAACAGATGTCACCACCCTAGAAAACATACATAATCAGAACATTACATACAACTCTCATTCAAATGTTTTGTAAAACCATTCTCAATTTGACAGTTACTGTCAAAAGTATTATAGATATCTAGATGACAGTTTTGGGGGGAACTCTCAAGTATTAACAGGTTAAGGTGTTTCAGTGGGAGCTTAAAGAGTGTAATCCGACATCCATAGAATGTAGCTTATATGTCCGTTATCACGCATTATATCAGAGGTTCCATTTAACACCTAGGTGCAGGGCACGTAGACACCCAACATGTTTGGAAACCATAACATTAAACTTCTGGATAGTGCAAAACAAAAGAAAATATTGATCAAAATAAAGGGAAATGACAGCATTCAAACCTTTTTATTTGACGAGCTAACTATGCATCACTAAGATTTTTGAAGGTAGTTACAGGTTTTTATGTAACCATACCTTGAGGCATACCACAAAATAAACTAATATTATGCAGCCATCTCTATACAATTCATGCCTGAAGTTACCAAGTGTAGTATAATCACTGGTTCGGTCGCCATTTGCATTATCTGCCCTGTCGTAGGATGCCCTACATCACTCCATACTCGAGTTAACGAATGCCTCACTAGTCACTATTGTGGTATGCCTGTGCACAATAATATAAACTACATCATACGTCAAGAAAACTGGAATTTCGAGTTGTTGTTTATCTTAAATTTCCAAAACAGCACACGTGTGTATTAGGTTGGTGCTGCCATCTAGTGTTAGCACTGTCAGTCACTTGCGTCTGTTTTATGCAACAGTAAACCAAATGTTGTTTGACTATTACACTCCAGGTTGTTTGACATTGCGAGTGACCTACTAGTATTTGCTTAGGATGCGCACACAACGGACCGTTTCTCCTGAATCGCTCTTCTCGTATTTGATTTTTAACCACTCCAAATTATTTGATGCAGTAGATTTCAATGTTTAAAAAATTAGAATGATGTTATATGTGACCAAAATAAACTTAGGTTCGGCCGTACAATAATAGGGCTTGGAAAAGAAATATTATTTCCTTCAAGTGTAACTCCACCTTCAAAATTAAAAAAGATATGTTGTAGAGCTCAATCTCACCTTTCATAGGACACCTTGATTACAATTGTACTCTGCAGATAAACTGAGATAATACCATTTAAAGGTAACTTTATGGGTGCTGCCATGTTTATTCAGAGGAAGCCTAATTAGTGATGTTAATTAGATGTGTGTGATGTCATGCTGTGACTTCCTGTAGGCTGTAACACCCCAGCCTAGTGAGGGAGCTTAGGGGCTAGCTCTAGTGGGCCCAGGGTCTGACACTTAGATTTCAGGCTAGGGGCCAGAAAAGGTCTTTTGACAAAAAGTATTGGCCAATAATAGGATTTCTGGTTATTATACATACTATTTTTGGCCCCTAGCTTGAAAAATCTAGGGGCCCACAGCAAAATTCAGGGGCATATGCCCTTTAGAAAGACGAACCCTGAGACTGTGGACAGCTCAAAACTTGAGCGCAAAGATGGTGAATTGTCAAGCTTTTGAATGCAACAATGATTGTCCAAATAAGAGCATGTACCAGTGAAACATGATCAATATACGGTCTGAACTGGCAAAGATATGATCAATATGTGGTCTCTGACAGCCCCACATTTAAAGGTTAAGAAACATTTAGATTGAGTGGGGGAAGTTCTGCATGCCAGAAAATGATGTACACTGACTTCCTCCTTCCAAAATTTTCAAAAAAAGAGGGTGTATGCGTAATCGGAAGAATACACTAATAATAATAGTTTTCTGTCATACAATAGTAAAATTCAAAATGTGTTATATTTGCTGTATTTCTCTGTAAACTGTAGGCATTAGTTTAGAAGTACATGTAGATTAGCATTAGCATCTTGTAAAATAAGTTGAATATACCAATGATATAATTTTATGTGTTTGTGTGACACAGTAAATTGCCACTGTTTTCCAAAATAAAGAAAAAATACATCATTTATTTGACATCCAGGGTGGAAGGAATTTTGGTGCTGAAAGGTTTATTTGGTACTTTTCCTATTCCTTTTTTTCAAATGGGACAGCCCTTAAATATATACTCCTTTTGCAACAATAAGAAAACTTTTTACATAGCTGGTACTTAAAAACTTGCAGATTTGTTTTCATTATTGAGTAAAAACCTACTTGATGTTGAGAATAGCTGGGGCGTTACCTCCAATACCTTTGAATCACATGAATGCAACATAGGAGGTTGCCAGTACTGAAGGATTCAGGCAGGAAACATCAAAGTCCATGTGTTCCATTACACTGTCAACATCTTGAACCTTTCGTTTTTCCTCTAGAATATCCCACTCATGGCAACAGATACATTCCTTCTCAGCTAGAGACACACAGAGATCATGACAGGATTTGCGCACACTGAACTAAAGGAAGTCAATAAATGCCACTTTCTGACTACTGAAGGGCCCTAGAACTCCTACATCAAGTTGCTGACTATTGTATCATATAATTCCTTAAATAAATATCCCACTTTTGTGCACTCATTTCCAAGAAAGATGCTTTTATACTCAATCTTCTTCAACGAGTGGAAATCTGTAAAGCTGTCACTCCTTGTGTTGACACCCCCGCCAATACACATAACAACCAGAACGTCCGGGCCTGCCAGAGGCAGCGTTCCCGAGGGGGTCGACTAGACAGGAAGCACGGCTGTATCACAGTGTGCGTTCGTCCTGGCCACTCCACAAGTGGAGTGGCCAGGACGACTGGCAGTGTGGCCATATCCTGTAATGATGTTGTCCCCACGTTTGTCTCTGCTTAAATGAATAAAATCCTTTACTTGTGGCAAATGAGTAATCAAGTTAATAGCTATTATTAATAAGAACTAAAACATTGTCACAATATACTTGGAAGATGGCTTCTTGGCTATCTGTTTTCATAATTGTACTTCATATACTTGTGTTTTCCAGCAGTAACTAGTCTGAATGCAATTTGAAATAATTGTGCCCAGGCGATGTTTATTGCAATTAACCTCCTGGGTAAACCATGGGACCAAAGCAGACGCAATTCCTTTGAGATTAATGTGTACTGCAGTCAATTCCTGAGCATCTGACACACTGACAATACACACACAGCTAACTAATTGTAAACTTCCTTTCTTAGCAAGAAAACAGTGTCAGAACATTGTAAGAATACTAAATGTCAGGCTATTTTGTAAATTGGTAGAATTTCTTGAGCCCTAAAGCTCATCTATAACCCCTTTACTACAGGTCTTTTTTCCCTCATTGCTTTTGCCACACAGAACCTGGTATACCTCTAGAAAATATAACTTACACTATATAGGTATACACTGAGACACAGTGCCTCTGTTTGTTGTGTCTGATACACCACTATCCTCTTTGCTAGTCATTTACTAATGAGAGAATGTGTAGGTGTGTTCAGTTCTGAATGCCCCTCAGCCTGGATGTAGCAGTATGACATCACTTCCTGTTTCTGATAAGCTCCAAAATGGTGCCTCGATGAACATGCTGAGGCAGTGAATTTGCTGTATTTTGCAAGATACAAACTTAAATATCTCAGTCAATTTGCGGAGTACAATTGTAATCAGGGTGTCCTGAGAAAGGTGACACTGAGCTCTAAAACATCTCTTTTTTTAATTTTGAAGGTGGAGTTACACTTTCATTTACGGTTCTCATACAGTTGTCATGACTTTATTTCATGTAAGCAATGAGTTTATGCTGTATACCAAAATTATTATTTTCTACTTACTGGCCAAAATTGTCATGGATTGAGTTCAAGAGGTTGACCTGAAAAAAAAGGAAAGGGACTTCATAAAATCTACAGTCATCTAAGTCATTATTAAGTTAAATCTACTTCAACACTACATATAAAAAATGAATAGGTAGAAAACAGAAAACCATTCAAAATAGCAGTGCTACAGCAAGAATAGGTCAACCTAAACATCTATCAAATTAGTTAATTATTACATACTAAACACCTTTTCAAATTAAAACTACAAAGTACTCATAAAAACATTGTTTGAGAGAGCAAAGAATAGTAGAGAAAAGCAAAATATCAGTGAGGCATCAGATTTCTTAAAACAACTTAGCAGGTTAGAACAAGAGAGAAATTTGTCGCATCTTGTGAGAGATTCTCTTAGTTGAATTACATCTTCTCAATAGTGTATCAAATGATTATTGAACTGACACTTCATTTTCATTTCAAATTTCTTTATCTATACATTAAGTATGCTACAAGCCTATTGTTAAAATTGCTCCTGAAGTCACAGGGGGGGGGGGGGGGGGGGTGCAATAAGCACATCACATCTGTCATTAGTATGTTATAAAAGCATGGCATTCAAGTGATCAGAAGTGGTTTTTTCTATGTCTTTGCATCTGTCATGGGTTCATGGTAAAATCCTAGCATTTAAGCGGTTTGAACAATGGGGTTTTCATTAAGGGGACTGACCTCTTTGTTCAGGTAAAGCTTGGTATCGTCCAGGGTGTTGTAAAGGGTATAGAACTGCTTCGTCTCCTTGTGTTTAGCTGCCACTGTTACAAAGAGAGAAAATAAATACATTATATGTGAAATACATACACATATATATATATATATATATATATATATATATATATATATATATATATATATATATATATATATATATATATATATATATATATATATATATCATTAGTTATCCTCCTTGTAAAAAAGGGATACGGCCTGGTATCTGCGTGAAGCCAGCCGTATCGCACGAGGCCGAGTGCGATACGGCTGGCTGAACGCAGATGCCAGGCCGTATCCCTTTTTTACAAGGAGGATAACGAATTTATCATCAGTTTCTTTTTCAAATTAGAAAATATATATTTAAAAAAAAAATTAATTTTTAAATCAAAAAAAAAAATTATTTTATTTATTAATTTTCAATTTTTTTTTAATTTTCAAACAAAAATTCTTTAAAAAAAATTTGAAAAATTTTTGAATTTTTTTTTTTTTTGAAATATAAATATATTTATCATCAGTTCCACAGTGATACTCGCAGCTGATTGGTCAATTGCTGTTGGGTACTGGATTGTATTTCATTGCCTCTCAATAAATGGCAATGTTAGGATCCGGATAAATGTTTCTTATCCCCACTCTCAAATTGAGGCTCCCACTCTCAATGTTTTATCCCACTCTCAAAGTGAGGCTCCCAAAATTCAATGTTTTATCCCACTCTCAAATTGAGGCTCCCAAAATTCAAATTTTTTTTCAAAAAAAAAAAAATTCAATATTTTTTCGAAATTTTTTTTTTAACCCTTTATCAGTCAACGCAACAATGTTGCGAGGTCCCCAGCACTGTCTGAGGGGTTGCTCCTCAGAGGCATTGTTGCGTTGGGAGGAATGATTGGCAAGTTTGTCCTCTTTGCGCAGTTGCACGAGTGGTTTGTCATCATATATGACTCCCACAGATCGTGCAGAGGACATCTATCATTGCCCTCCCCCTCTTCCTCAGAATTTTCTATGTTAAAAGACGCCAATTATTCTGAGAAACAGGGAAAAAACAAGGGAGACTTTCGATGATTTGCGTGTTGCTAAAGACGCCAAAACACGACGACGTCACCAGGCGGGAATTCCCTATGATTGCCATATTAGGAGAGGGTATTCTCGTAGTTTTCTCATCATAAAAAACGGACTTCAAGTCCAAAAATTGACAAGACCAAACTTCAGGTTACAAAGAAAAGGAAAGCCAAATCATTTAATGTCTTTATTAAGAAAAAAAACATGTACATCAGCGATCTAAAATAGTGGGACCAAAAATACGCCAAAACGCGCTTCGTAGGAATAAGTGCACAAATACGATGCGGGAATTCCCCATGACTTCCATATTTGGTAGGGGATTTCCCGTTGTTTTCCCGTCGAAAAAATCGGACTTCAAGTCCGAAAATAAACATGACAATACTACAGATTACGAAGAAAAGGAAAGCACAATAATTTCATAGCTTTATTAGAAAATCACTTGCACACCAGCGAGTTCAGATCGTGGTACGCAAAATACGCCAAAACTCGCTTCGTAGGAATAAGTGCACAAATACAATTACGCAATAACTCGCTACTGAGGAAGTGCAGCTGCACTCATGTAGCGAGTTATTGCGTCATTGAGTGATAAAGGGTTAAAGAATTTTTGTTTGAAAATTAAAAAAAAATTGAAAATTAATAAATAAAATATATTTTTTTTTTTGATTTAAAAATTATTATTATTTTTTTTAATATATATTTTCTAATTTGAAAAAGAAACTGATGATAAATTCTTTATCCTCCTTGTAAAAAAGGGATACGGCCTGGCATCTGCGTTCAGCCAGCCGTATCGCACTCGGCCTCCAGCCTCGTGCGATACGGCTGGCTTCACGCAGATACCAGGCCGTATTTCATGGGCGTATCAGCGCCCATGACTATGAGTCGATCCACAGAGGGCGAGCTAAATCTCGTGGCCTGCTTCCGGTCTCGCTAAGAATCGCGAGATCAGAAGACGCTCCCACGCATTGTGATTGTTGCGTGTCTCTGGACGTGCAACAATCACATCACGTGAACTAGTCACAATTGGCCGTAATTGGGTCATGGATCACGAAGTGCAGTAAGACCGTGACCCTGAGCGGCAATGATATGATGCTGGCATGGCCAAGAAGCGAGCGTGAAACTTTGGATGATTTCATTTTTTTTCCGTTCTGACCAAGAGATAGCATAGATTGACCTAAAATGAATGGCATAAACATTATTACGATTTCAAGCTGTCGCAAAATCTACATTTTGCAACCGATGTTAAAGCGAATTAATAGCCAAATGGAATAGATCGTGGCGGTTCTAACGATCTAAATTGCATTGAAATTGACCCACGGAATGGGGAGCAATTAATTGTTTTTTATTGTGAACGTACATTGCCGGCTTTAATGCGCATATGACAAAGATCGCTCGGTAGTGCCTCTCAACTCATCAGCCTTTCCTGGGACAAAAAGTATCTGTTTTCGCGATTTGGTCTTGTGAAATTTGAAAATGAAAGATAAAGAGGAAAAAATGAAAACAAAAAGTGAAATGAAATAGGAAAAAATAAAAATTATGAAAGATCAGCTACAATAGGGAATATTTCATGCAACAAAGGCTTTTTAGTATCTAGGCAAAGCACTGAACATCGGGGAAAACGAATGTGAACTATTTTCAAAACTATAACACGTAGTAAGAGCAAAAAACAAACTTTAGCAGATTTAGTCTGGACATAAGGATTTAAAAAACTGCCCGCCCATGACTTTGCCCTTTTCGAAAGGGCAAATTATTCCTTTTTTACAAGGAGGATAACTAATAATATATATATATATATATATATATATATATATATATATATATATATATATATATATATATATATATATATATATATATATATATATATATGTATTAGGGGTGACATTGATATGGCCCATATCAATATATCGATAATTCTCCTTAAACAATACAACCTGCTTTCACTTGTCAATAAACATTTCAATGTATCGAATATTGAAAAAGTGAAAATAGAGTCTTATTGAAGAAGCTGAACACTGGATCTCGCCTACATTGCCGGACACATGTTTTTAAAAAGCATTTCTCTACATTGTCATGCCTCACTTTAATTGTTGCATTATGGTGAAAAACCACGGTCAATGATACAAGATTTTCTGTCACGGCAGAGACAGTGTTTCCATGGATATATCAATTCAACATATTGAAATAATCGAAATCTTACTTACTAGTTACTCACATCATGCATGACAAGGCAAACATTATTTTTTCTAATAGTTTTGAGACATTAAATCATGAATTTGACATGTTACCTTGGTAACTATTAAATTCAAAATCTAACAATGCTGATCACCTCTTGGACTATTTAAATTTGATTCAAGTTTTCCTAAATCAAGTATTATTGCTGTAATATATGGAGAGGCCACCGTACCTTGATTGTAGAGTTCAATAAACCTCCTCTGGTACTGAGTTAGTTCTGCTCGTGATGGAACCTCATCTATTTTACGCTGCAAGCCAGATATCTCTCGATTCTTCCTAGCCTAAAACAACAATATGTATTTCTTTTTGAGGATCATTATTATTTCATTATCATTGCCATCATCACATCTTCATTAATGTCATCATAAACAAAATCATCATCATTAACATTTTCATTATCATCACTATCATCATTATCATCATCCTTATCATTTGTATTATCATTATCATTTTCATTTTTGTTATCCATTTTGATAACTTCTTTTGTCATCAAAAGTATTATTTGAATTGTAACATTATCATCATCCTTATCATCACCACATCATCATCATCACCACATCATCATTGTCATTTCTATCATCACTATGGTATTCCTCAATACTATAATTATTACATACATTGATATTAATCATAGTTGCTATTCTACTGACCAATCATTATTGTTATTTTGTGTAGCTTTTCCTTGTATCTCATTATACTCACCAAAAAAATTCAATTCTTTTTTAGGTTTTATTGTTGTTGTTTCTCATTATATTCATAAGTAACAGTCTAATTGTGTGGTTTTACATGTCACTCTGGTACTATTTCTAATTACACTTACCAGTAACAGTTGTATCTCATGTAGTTTTTCATAATCACTTTGGTACTATTTCTAACTATTACACTTACCAGTAACTTAGATAAGAAAAGTTTGGTCATCTAAGCCAGCAACAGGCAAATCTTGTGTAGTTTTTCCTTCCTCTCTGGTGACAAGGAACACCTGTCAATCTGCTATTTTATTACACTTACCAGTAAGAGTCGAATCTTGTGTAGCTTTTCCTTGTCGCTCTGGTACTATCTTTTATTACACTTACCAGTAAGAGTCGAATCTTGTGTAGTTTTTCCTTGTCGCTCTGGTATTGTTTCTCGATGAGTCTGCTCCTCTCGCTGTCTTCCTCTCCCCCTCCTCCGTCCGCCTCAAGCTTCTCTAGGTTACCCTGCAGCCGAGACATCTCCTCCTGGTGGCGAGAAGGAGAACTAACATGTGACTGCACTTCCTCAAAGTTGATTCTACATTTAACACAGGTGAACCCAATTGTAATGACTGAGCCGAAAACAAAACTCAATACTGCAAGCTTAGGAACCAGGCCAGAATAGATACTCTGAAACTACAAAATTGGACAAAGACACCTAGTGGCAAGAAATAGAACCAACCCATTTGCAATAATTTAGAGTCAAACAACTGTCAATCTACTATTAACAAGAGACTGAATGAATTTGACCATAATCCACGCATGTATACATGCATGTTTCTCTAGGTTGCTTGGCACCTATTTATCTGAGTGTGGCATTTGATGTGTTAATTCTGTAATTTTCAAAGGTAAACTGGTCTAGACTCACACGCATATATACATATATATATATATATATATATATATATATATATATATATATAAATATATATATACATATATCCAAGTAAGAAAAGCTTTACGTACCTTGCAGTGAGCTCTGAATTCCTGCTCCTGTTTCTTGAGACTCTCGTTCATGGCGACCAGGGAACGCAGACTCTCCAGAACCCTGAAACACACACACGCACTATTATAGTACAACACCTACAAGCACATCTCTTCATAATGAGTATTAGCAGTAGGATCACATCCACCCTCATACCAAGGTCCGAAAAGGTTTCTGTCCTGAACATGGGCCAAAAAGGGGTGTCAGTAACCTTGTGGTCACATAGGCGGTAAATGTTATTGCACTGTTATAGTATAGGAGGGACATAGCAGGCCCTTTATGGGATTTTATGCCTCATGAATTTGTTCTAATTAGAATCGTTTGTCATCATCCTCATCATCATCACTATCACCATCATTATCATCAACATCATCCTCATCACGGTCAACAAAATCATCATCATCAATATCATCTCTACTCACTCTCTGTTTTCCTCCGTCTCCATTTCATTGAGTTTCTCCATTTCTTCCTCCAGTTTTTCAGTATGACTTTGTGCCTGCAACAAAAATATAATTTATGTGAATGTTGGAATTACCACAAATCAACTCTAATTTATATTTAGTATATGTACTTAAATGAATTTGGTCCAGCCAATCCCAATTATTAATCAACCCCACTACATTCCTGGTGCTTGAAACATCTTCAGAAGTCATGACTAACTCCAAAACAAAATTAAAAGGTATCAAAGAATCAGGCAATGATTTTTAGAAAAAAAGTCATGAATGGATAAAATCTTTCAAAGAAAGTTAAACTAAAATAAATTTAAATAAATAAAAAATAAATGAATAAATAGATAAATTTTTAAATTCATAAAATAAGATAAAAGGATGAACCCACCTCTTGCAGTTTTTGCTTAGTTTCCTCGTAAGCGGTATTGAGTGACGCATGCTTTTCCACGATTCCGTCAAACTTGCTCTGTTGCTGCTGAATTTGTTTCTGAAGCGATGCGACAATTCTCTTATGCTGCTGGGCGCCACCTACTTTCTCGCTTTTCTCAAGCTGGCTCAACTCTGCTTGCTGCGGAAAATAAAATAAAAGTGTTATTTTATCACCAGAAACTCTGAACTCCATCTTGGAAAACACACCGCATAGGCTTAAGACCATTATATTCCTTAGAAAGTCGGTAACTATTGCAGGTAACTATTTCTAATATTTTGGAAACATTCTTCAGAAAAATGTTAATATTATCAGGTGGTGATAATTAGAATAGATTATCTAATTTGCACATATGGTGTGCTCATTGTTGGACAAATTGTAAGATAACTAGTCAAAACGGTTAAGACTTGCCCATTCATGCCTAGAGATCTCCTTGCAAAAAAGTGTTGTTTTTTTCATAAGTATTTCAGATTCCAATGACACTTCTCAAGAAGAATTTTAGGCACGAATGGGGTAACAATATGAAAAAAAACTTAAATCACTAAAAAGCCATTCAGGCATGAAGTGATATTTTTCCTTACCTTGTCAGCATATTCTGAGGCTATCTGATGGATCTCATCTGACTGCATACCCACAATGGATCCCACTGCGCTGGCCGTCAGCTTGCCCTGTGAAATACACAAACACATATAGGTACCGTTAACCCTTCCAATGCTGAGGCTACTTTCCTCCAAAGCACAAGGACGCAAAGATTTTTGAAAATCATCTTAACCCTGTCATGTTGGTATTCGTCGAATAGCTCTCATTGAGTACTCTTAGATGAGTACCCATGTGCTAGGGTTTGTCATTTTCATGTGTTTTGCATCATATTGTTTTGTCAGATTAGCCAGCAGCAGCATAAGGGTTAAGATTTACATCCTTTTTAATAATATAAGTTATATCAAAATGAGATTGAGATAGCAACCAGGAAATGGAAGAAATTCCAAAACTTTCTATATACTGCAGAACACATGTATGACGTGTCCCAAATATAGCGAATTGGGGAAATTTCGCATCATAGCGTATCTTTATGTTAGCGACGGTAGCCGCCGCTGACAGCGCCAGTACAGTAAGAAAAAAGTACAGCGTTTTTATATATAGCGAAGCGGAACCACACGCTATGTATGCTATATATAAACAGACGCTAACATTGTGTGTTCTACAGTAATCTTTATCTGAAGTGGCAGAAATAGGTTCCTGTGCGAACCAAGTTATCTGGTTATCGAGATATGGTCATACTATCCATATATGAAAACAAAAGTCATTCTCAACACCAAAGGGGAGGTAATGGCCTTTGATTAGGAAATGGTGGAATTTTATTTATTGAAATAGGCGATCTTACCTCATGAGTGCCAGTAGCAGACATACTGCTCATCAGGGCATTGATCTTCCTCTGAAAATAAATCAACATAAATTAGCATAAATCAGCATTTATCAAATAACTAAGAATTTACATTGTACGCAGAATGTCTAAGACTGTAAAGTCTCAAGAAAAACTCAAGTAACAGAAGATTCAACTCCACCTAATATAGAAATTTTACAAAAATAATTTTCGAAAGTGTCATAACATTCAGATCGCAATTTTCAAGGAAAACACTCTGTGGAGTTCATTTAGGTTTTGCATTATATGTGTGAAGTGTTCGACCTAGCCCATACATAGCAGCAAACATTGACAGTAATAAAAGGTTAATTATGACATTCTGTGGAGTTGGTTTAGATTTTGCATTATATGTATGGAGATAGTGTTTGACTTGGCCACCAGGTGTCACTTACCTCCTCCTCGGCTTGTTGGTCATCAGAGCCGGTCTCTGCTCCCAGACCAGCCGCAACTGCTGCTTTCTTCGTGTCCCCTTCCTCCTAGTAATAACAACATAGAAAATAAAATGAATATTCTGCTTAAGGTTACCAAACCAACCAATTCCGAACCCCACCAACCGTAAAAGTTATATAGACCTGGGTATCATCTATAGACATTACTTCCCATATGAATAGATTCTTGATAAGAACACACTTTGTCATAGGGTACCCCTAAAATCATAATAGTTGTGCTATGTATATATGCTGAGAGACTTAAAGATGTTCAGATAACACTCATGAACATGCATGTACTTATTGAAACCATGTTTTCTGTTGTAAGTTTTCACATTTCAAGGTTAATTTTTAAATTATAGCATTCAAATTTACAAATCAAAAACTGCCTCAAAGAGTGTCCTTTTACCTATTGATGCTTAAAATTGCTGTCTGGATCTCTGGCACTTTTAACAATAACATTGTTGGATCGAAGTTAAGGATGATATTATAAAATTTTTGAGGAGGAGTTGTCAGTAACGATCTGATGAACATTTCTCCTTACAATATTTTCCCAAATACTCTTTTGGCTAAAAAATTGCAACAAAATTGTCTGGCTACGTTTGGTAGTTCTAAACGTTTAATGGGCACATATTCCCTTTGCATAATACTGAGTAAGGCTATAAAAACACAATGTGGACGTTCTTGCCATTATCATTACCATCACTTACCATTTTTGCTCCTTTGCTAAGGCCATACTTCCTGAAAAGAGAGAAGACTACACTTAGCATTTCTTACTGCTTATTAACCAAAAAAATGCCCCCATTCCTAGCCAGTGACATACAGAGAAAGGGCTGGCCCTAATAGTTGAGTGGACTTAAGTATTGCCACTGACTGTCACTGTCTCCCACCACTGCCCAGGTGGCCAGTACATGCAAGAAAGCTACCAGTGACTTGAGGTTAGGCGAGGTAATTTTTCCAGGTATTTTGGTCTCCTCCACCACTTATAACTGGCTAGAAAGGACTTAGACTATGTATATACTATGATTGACACAATATGAGAGCTCGTAATTAAGATTTTTTTCAGGTAGCTAAATTGCATCTTCAAAAGCTACTTAAAGGTCCTGTATATAGAAACCAGTACATATTTGGCCTCCATGCACAAATTTGAGGGAGCCACAGGAGAAATCAAGTGAGCTCCCGGCTTCAGCTAATTTTGAGCCCTGGCACTACATGAAAAAATGTGGTCTCAATCTATTCTTATTGCATATTATGAAGTGCGGTTATAGGTCTTTCGCTGTTATAGGTCTATCAAACCTTATCTAGCATCTTTTCTAATAGATTGTGATTAGTTCAGATATTCCCCGTCAGGGGCACTGCATTGTTTTTGGACAGTTAGTCCCATTTTTGTATAAGTTCTTGTGTTGTTCTTACTTACACTTTTGTATTAATTTTCCGTAAAATGTGATGTATGAAATCATTTTGTATATCCAAGTATACAGCCAATAAAGATTCATTCATTCATTCATTGAACAGTCCCTACCTGCCATATTCAAGAAGGGTGGTATGAACTCTCGTTTCCTCATCCCTGAGTCTACTGGCACCATGGCGACGGTATCTTCTCTGCGGCTTATAGGCTTCCTGAAAATAGAATAAAAATCATGTGGAATTCCAAAAAATATTGAAGCAATTCATTAAGTTTGTACTATGATTACTGTGATTGGGATTTGTTGATTAAAAGTCTCTTTTCTTTTAATGGGATTTGTTGATTAAAAGTCACTTTTCCTTAAATGTAGCCAAATGAGGCATCAAACATCAAACCTTGTGTTTTGATGATAAAACATCACTTTTCCTTTAATGTGCCTAAAGGATATGACTTACCTCCACTTCACCCACTGTTGCCATGGAGTTGACCTTCATGGAATTAAACAGGTCATCCTGAAAGAGAAATATTAGTGAGAAATCAAACATTGTAGAGCATGGGTATTGATACAAGAGAGAATATGAGTTGGTAATAAATGTAAATGCATTGTGAATAGCACAAAAGACAATTGGACAGTGACAGTCTTTGGAGCGTCTGTTTTACCTACAGGACTAAATACAATTATTTCCATGGAATGGGTGGAACAAGTCTCAACCTTTCTGCTGCTGAGGTTACTTTTGTCCAATAAAATTATGACACTTGTCTAAACCCTGTTATGTTGGTATTCATTGGAAAGCTCTCGCCCAGTGCTATCCAATGAGTACCCATTTGCCATGGTTTCAGAGTGATATCTCAGCTTTTTGTCATCATGTCCTGTTGCCCAAATTAGAAACCAGCAGCAAAAGGGTTTATATGCCAAGGGTTCCTCTAAAAGGTGGTTGCGTAAGATGATCCGTATGTGAAATAGCCTTTATAGATGATGTATTTAAAGTGCTTTACATGTGGACATATTTGTTACTCTTGAATTGACGGAGTGTAGAAGTACCTGTGGTGTGGTGTGATCTTTGTTGAACTGAGAGACGGAGAAGGATCTGATGTAATCTCCCATCTCCTCACGAGTCTCTATAGCCATCTTCACCAACCACTAAAACAGCATGTTTTAGTACAGTTAATAAACAATCAAGACTGTGTAATCAATGGTATCTGCACTAAGTGAAAAATCTACCAATATTTTTTTCAAGACCATATTTGTACTATTTATTATAGGGATTAAGATTGGGCAGATGGCCTTGTGTTGATTTATAGCTGAGGCCTGAATGTTCTTTGGTTGGCTGGGGCCGCCCAGGCCCAAACCAACCAAGGGACATTCTAGATGCCAGTATATATAAGTTTATTGATACTCTTCAATATCTTATTATTTAATGAAATATTGGTAAAGGGCTGGTCGGCCATCTTGTTGAGTTGTCTGCTTGGAACCAGTGGCAGAGCATCATGGGAGCTTTTTTTGGCATTATTTCTTTTCATCATCCCTTTTCTGAGTCAGTTAGGGTTTCATTGTATGGAGCATATATAGTAAACTACAAACAAAGACCTCATTTTAGAAAAATATATGTATTAATGCACTTTTCTTCAAATTTTCTGCCTGAATGTTTTATTATCATAGCAACAGGCTTTGTGCAGAATCACAGCCACAGGCATTGCGTGGAATCCCAGCCTGGGTCTTCTTTTACTTGACGAAGTCAAACTATAATGTTCTGACAATGCCACATCAAAGTGCTATAATCAATATGTATATACTATATATCCCAATATGTGATATTTACAGCAAAGCCATGATTCTAGGTTAGCAGAAAAATAAACAAAAATAAATGAATTTTTTTTTTTTTCTCAATTCTCAAGGTTCATAAACGGGACTGACTTTTTTGCTGGCCAAGTTAAATATTTTTCCAGACAAGTAAAAACTAGTATAAACTTGCCCCAACATGGTTAGTTGATTGAAAAGAGTATGTCAATTATGTTTCAGGATAAAACAATTAGACATATGGATTAGTGTCTTACCTGCATATTGTTATATCATTGAGATATTGCTAGCCAGTTAAGTCCAAAAACACTGCTAAAAATCAAAATCAATTTCAAAATCATTTTTTTAAAAATCAAACCAAAACACCCCCAAAATGTTTACAATGACAGTCCTGGCCTTTTTACCTGGACCACTGGGAAGATGTGTATGAAATCCAGACCCTGGATCTGATGGGGCTCTATTCTATGTGGACACTTCATCCTGGGAAGAACAGCCACAATCTTCTCAGTGAGGGCACTGCAAAAACGATGAATACAGAAAATAGAAATAACAGCACCATCTTCATAGCGTTGTACTTCTCTTCAGGAGTCTACATGTAGAAATATATGACTATAAATCTCTAATTCCCTCAGATTAGCTGAGGTGCGATTAGGACTTCATTAGGTCACTGTGATATCCAAACAATTGATTGCTCTTGAAATGATGTAATAGCAATCTCTTTTGTACTGCTTTTTCATGAATTTGCGTAATCTGGATAACAAACAAACAAACAAACGAACAACAACAGAAATATGCAGTTTGTCTTTGTGTAATTTGGATGGATTTTCAGGGTGCCATCTGATCCAGTTTATGCAAATTTGTCAGTATCACTATTACATCTGTACAAGCATGTGACAATTACTGGCATGTTATTCCAAGGTGAATGCACAAGTATTTTCCACAAGCTTCTGGAACAACACTTCCTAAAAGCCTGTTATAAGATGATTGTTAAAGATTGTTGCATACATTCTACGGCCATCACAATATCATAATGGCCGCAAAAGATTGTCAGTTTTTATCGTAAACATGTATGTACGTATATATAGTCAAAATGTATTTCGAGCATCTAAAGATCCAATTTTTATCTTGTTTCACAGACTTACAAAAATAAAACTCATTCAATATTTTCCTGTTTTACCGTCATATGAACATGAAATCTAAGGGTAATACTTGCATTTTTTGTCCTATAGTTGAGTTTTCCTGGAAGAGCAGGTCCACGTCCACATCAAAGTTGCATGTGGTGATACACCAAGTAATCCCTCCCACCACCTGAAACATTATATATAGAGAGCCCTCAGGATTGTCAATAGCCTGAGAATATTACCCTGAAATAGGAATTATTGTACCAGCATAAGCTGAACACTTCAAAGAACTCTCTATCAAATGTTTAGTAAAATAATTCTTAATTTCAATGTTATTGTCAAAAGTATCTTAGATCAAGACATCAATTTCAAGAGTAACTCCTAAAAATGTATGGGTTAATAATGGAATGAAAATTTCCTTTACAATAAAATAGAATATATGGCACATTTCAAGAGTACTAATTCTAATACTAGTTTCTGTAATAATGGGATAAGATTTGAAACATACATGTATATTATTATTTCATACCTCAATTACATTCCTTGGATAAAAATAAAATATTTTATCCAATTTCTTAGGTCACATGGGTTCTTATTCAGGGCTGCCCTACTGCCCCGGCCAGGTAAAGATTTAAAAAATGGCTGAAGGGCAGGTAAAAATCAGAGTGTGCCTGCCCTACATGGCAGCCTGGCGGGTAAGATTTCATCAAGTAACCTCAGAGATATTATAAGACAAGGGAAATCCACTATTTTTTCAACACTACCGATAAAGCTAAAGGAAAAAAACACTTTCATGTTCATTCTATCACACCTTTTGAAGTGTCAGGAGGTAGATATTAAAGTTTACCTGCCCACCTTGGTAAGTGCCTTCAAAAGTTCATATTGAGATCTGTTATTACCTTATCAAATGGAGAGAGAACCTTAATCCTGGCCCTGAAGTATCCGGCTGCCAACAGGAGGTCTATGATCTGGTTCTCCTTGACATTCTGCTCCTCGTCCTCACGGGTCTCAACCTGAATCACAAATTATAGCAAAAGTGAAAAAGTGGTATGTGTCATTGCTTTAACTTTTACCTTAGACAAAGGGTGGACTAGAAGCCAACAGGTCTCAAAGGTTACTTGGGCTATGGTTCAGAGCAGGAGGTTGACTGATACAGGTGAACTTGGATATGACAGACTCAATGGGACCAGGAAAATTGGTCCGTCATATGCAAAATCCGTCATATACATATGACAAATACTTGATATGCATCGGACTGGGACCAAGCATGTTGTCCGTCATATGCAAAAATCCGTCATACAGTGGTCCGTCATATCCAAGTTCACCTGTATACCCCGCTTGCACCAAATATGAGAGCTATCTTCTTCTTCCTGGATACTTGTCAACCCCACTTTACTGGGGGCTCCGACAAGGTTGAGGTTTGTGCAATGCGCGACTCGGATGCAAGTTTAAAACTGTACTTAATAAAAGATGGTTTACACCTATATATTCAATAACCTTCAAGCCTTGTTTCAAGCCAGTAGTTACGGACATTCTGTGAAGGTATTTGTAAACATGGCACAATAACTAAGGTAATGCAATTACAACACATGTAAAATCAATCAATACAGACACATCACTCAATATAAATCTTCTTCTTCCGGTTGACACTGCCTAACTTCTGATGAAGACACAGACCCAGAAGGACTCAATTCTGGAGGGAAAGTGTGCATTGAGCATGAAATATTTTGATGGAAAACGCGAAGTTGTGCGGAGAAAGGCGCCCGCGACCGCATGTCAATGGCTGTTATAGTTGTATCTCACTACACTCTATTGATAACTTGAACAAACGAGCTTTTGTTGTAGTTAGATATGATCCCATGATATGATGTGTGCTTCATGCACGAGTCCACCCAGCTGAACGGCACCAGCCTACCCCGCCCCCCTCCCCCTAATTGTTGGCGCGCAACAGTTCAAAGGAACTGACACCAGTCTATCCAATGCAACGCACGCGACTGGAAGGACTGGCTCTATAGTCTATATACACGCGGTCGCGAGAGTCGCCGAACAACAACGAACAGGTAATCTCCATTTTTTTAATGATTAAGACACAAGCGACGCCAAACATTCAACATTTTATCTACAGCATTTTTTTGACAGACAATCATGATAAAATCTTTTTTAGCGTGATAAAACACATTGTACATTTAAAAAAAAAAGTACCAGACGATGCCGTCACTATATCACTTCGCATCGCTACTCGCCGCAATCACCGAACAACATAGGTGTATCCCAACACTTCGTCAAGAAAAATTCCGTAAAAGATCACGCCTATAACCAACATATAGGGCGCCTAAACACTAACGACGCCACGGATTCAACATTCCACTGACAGACGATAATAACAGAATGCTTAGAAGTGTGTAATAAACGCACTGTCGGGTTATTTGTGTGGTCACGTGATCACTCGTTGTCCACTTAATCCGCTAAGAGATATTACTGGAGATGTGTGAGCGCTGCTAAAATTATTGGTATAGCTGTCAAGACAGCCACAATCAGAGAATTGGCGCACGAACGTCCAGATTGATATATCATCGAGCTGCGAGAGCATTTAAAGTTTTGCTTTCTCGTCATGTTAGTTGACACTGGTTGAGGCTAGCATGTTCAGGTTGACCGGCTGGTTTCGATTCCACTTGTGTTTGGTAATGTCAACAATGCGAATGTAAGACAACTTTTCACACAATATTACCAGTTCAGTTGACAAGAAGTGGAGCAGAGCCAGAGTTCACGTCGTACTGCGGTCAAATGTATAGCTTATGGCTCATACATACGCTCCTTGAAGAAGATTTACAATGTTTTCATGCTCACCTCTCTTTCTCTTCCCTCGGCATCATAAACAGTCGTTAAAGCCTTGGATCCGGCGCGAGCTCTGGGACCAAACACACTCCCACTTGCAGCCATTTTGACCAAGTGACAGGTCACATGACTTTTCTTTTAGTTCAGCATTTGTCCGGTAGGACATAGAATAATTGCGAACGTTCAGTTGCGTTTAGTGTTTGAATACTTTTGTCTTGCGAAAGTGCTCGCTAATAATGCTCCTCCATGCAGAGCTCAAATTCCTCAAGATAATAAAGATAAAAACTTTCCTTCATCTAAGCTTGAGAGTGATGGCTGGCCAAGTTTAATTCAATATCAGATATGGTGACCGCATACTTTTCAAGGAAGGAAATTAATGAAATCTATTTGACATATGATGGTCAAAAGCAGTTGGTTTTTAGAATAAAAATCCATCTTTAACAATAAATATATATATATATATATTAAATAATATATATATATATAATATATATATATATATATATATATATATATATAAAAATATAACGGTATATATATATTCTACCTATATATCTTGTGTTCACTGATAGATATTCACAAATGATTTCATTTCTAGAGAGGACTTTTACATCTTAAGATACCTTATAAATGTATAGATATTTGATTTATTAATACTAGAACTATCTCAGGATAATATTTTTTTTATATCTATAAGTGATTTAAAAATTATATGTATAACTGATATTTACATATTTGTTTTATATCTACAAATAGTAGTATTAAAAAAGGCTGATTGAAGTGCATAAATGCTTCTCAGTCTGAAAAAGTTGAAAAAATAATAATCAAAAGAACATAAAATATACTTGAAGAAAAGAAAGGTTTCCAGGTGTTAATGTCCAAATACCAAAAACATCCAAAATCTCATAATCCACATCAACGATGGTCAGATAGTTTATGGGTTTAAAAAGTAATATGTAGGATATAGACTTAGCTAGGCCTACTGTATTCAGGAGGCATTTGTGTAGGCCAATAGACTCATCAATTTGAATCTTATAATTTTTAACTTGGTCTTGAAGTCTTGCATTTGGTTCAAACCAGGCAGTTAATCCATTGAAAATAGTCAACCATATTGGCAGAAAGCAAGCTAAGAATTATCTATTATGAATTTGCTTGACATAGCATGGACATGCCAAAATATGAAAATGACAAAAGGTGCAAATTTAAACCGTATTGAAATGTGAAAATGGTAAAAGATGTAATACCAGGCCTTATTGAAATACGAAAATGGTAATAGATGTAATATCAGGCCATATTGAAATAGAAAGAATTCTATAGGTGAAATGAACAGCCATTTGAAAACATGACATATGATTAATTATACCAAATAATGAATAAGATAAAGACAATGCTTTTATTGAAGGTTATACAAATTGTAAACGAATAGGACAAAGGCAAGGTGTTTATTGGATGATAACTTTTATTGACATGATCATCTTTTACATTATTTTTTGTCAAAATAATCTGCATTGGATAATATCATCTCTGAAAAAAGACACACTTTTCCTTGAACTTTTAGAGCACATTTTACTCAAAGATCCATCTAAGGGTGAACCTGCAGTAAGTCTGTCAACAATGGTTGAGAGAGCAGATCTAAGGCTCTCAACTGTGATAGAATCACAGCCCTAGTAATAGCCAATACTTAATTATTGGGAATAGTAACTAGCCAACAATAACGCTCTGGAAAATTTCAGACTCATTAAATTCTTGGGCAACATGCTCAGAAATTGGACAACAGTACCCTCCAGGACATTGCCTTACAACCATATTAATAAGTTAAGTACTAACCACCGTTTAAATTGTTCTCGAATCCAAAGTTTCTATAGTCAAAGAAAAATTCACTTTGAATAGTAACTCAAAAGCAGGTGAAATCAATAGAGGGTCTGCCTCATAGCTGAGTGGTCTAGAGCATTGCCACAAACCGCTCACTGTCTCTCACCATTGCCTAGTTTAGACTCTGGTTCAGGTCATGTGAGAAAGTTGCCAGTGACTTTGGAGTTGGGTGGTGATTTCACTGGGTTCTTGTTCTTGGGTTTCCTCCATCACTTAAATGTTTAGTCACTAGTGACTCACTGCTTCTACTTAGGGTGAATATGCAGGACAGTGCCAATTAATGAAATTCCGACTACAATGCAGTTATTGCTATCAAGTGGTCAACGAGTAATGGTCAGCAGTTGTCCATAGTTGACCACTGACTTCCATGAATAGTTGATGAATATGACATACCACTTCATGTCCTCAAGTTAATGAACTAATCAATGAGTATTTTCTTTTTCATTTCTAATGAAAATGCTAGAATGAAAGTGCACGCAGGTATAAACAGAGATGAGATGTATTACTTGAAATCAACACGTCTTTGATACTCAGATGGAGAATATCAGGAAACCAGAGCACATACCAAAAAAAACTCAGCATCATATTTTTTTACAAAAATACTAAACAAGAAATTTGCATTGCATGCTTGGTAACATGACTGTCATATTTCTTTTTACAAAACATCAAACAAGAAGTTGCATTGCATGCTAAGTAAAATAACTCAATGTTATATTTTTTTTACAAAATATCAAACAACTTGCATTGCATGCTGGGTAAAATCACAATTCTTTTTTACAAAGACCTTTCTGTATATGCATGATTTGAACACTGTAGAGATGACAAAACAAAGCTAAGATCAACGTTCAGCAAAATATATTTCAACACTAAAGTGAAGAAAAGATGTGGATGTTCCTAATACTCTCCGCCTGAATATCACACTTAAGTTTGGACATCACCTGCTTTCCTAACTTAAGTCTAGAATGTAAGTAGTTATCCAGTCTTGAGGAATGAGCGTCACTTAATGTTATCAATACAATAAAGGATGTAGGTCTTCTTGGGACATTGTCTACACCTATTCACTTAAAACCATATAAGTGAGAAACTCGCTAATCCCATCCATAGGTCAAAGAGTAAATAAAATAGGAAAAAAATAAAAGTAATGATTAATCCTTTCTTGAATAAAATACTAATCACTTTCAAAAAATGAATATGACAGGTCGCAAAATGCTCGTTGAGCGGGAGAGTCTATACATTAGGTATAAACCAATATACACAAGGTGCTAACCGAAATATTTTAAGCCCATATACTACTATTCAAAAATGGATTTTTGTAATGATTTTGAACATTTGTTGACCAATTATGAATATTCATGATTTAGGCTAAATTATATATATACTCTTATTTCATCTATGTACATTTGTAGTTCAATCAGCTAGTAGTAAGTTAAGGAATATGAATCTTAATCAAAGCGCTAAATTAAAGATCTCCTTTGAACTTATCACAAGTGTAATGCCAAATCCTACCTCAATTTTTGTGCAAATTCAAAAAGAGCTCCCAGGAAAGTTTGAATGAAATGGTGATGTAAGAAGTGTGTGTAAACTATTGCTTAAAATGATGGAGCAAACGTCTTAGTAGTCTTGTTAAATCACACTCTAAAACAACAAATATGCAAGTGCTAAATGAAAAAGAGGCGACGTTCAGTAATCAACTTGATATTTCTTGAATCATACAGCATAAAGAAGAAACCGCTTGCTGTCACCTTTATATATTTGTCAGAAACAAGTTGAAATCTCCTTTTCAATGCCTCCATCCTTCTAAGTCATACGGAGCATGCGCAATGTGAATGGTCCAAAAGGTTGGTAATGCAAACTTTCACAAACCGGTAAAAGGTGAAAGTTATCTTTAAGGACACGTAATAAAAAGACAAGCCATATACTGCCATCACCACTGTTTATTGAAATATATGGAAATATTACAGGAAAAGGGGATGCAATGTGAACTAAACAATCCGTAGTAAACTGTCTAAGCTAGTGTAATGCCTATCATTAAAAAGCAACGTTGATGGCTGTTATTCAAAGTGAGCAAAAGACCTTCAAAAAGCTAAATTTGACCACCTTCATATTTCGAATCAAAGGAACTGAATAACAGCTACACCATAATATATTATTGAAAAATGAGTGAGCAAAGTGAGCAAAAGGCCTTCAAAACGCTGTATTCGACCATCTCATCCCTATTTAGAATCAATGAAACTGAATAACAGCTATACCATAACATACCATTGAAAAGTGCAAAAACAAAATTCTTACGACTAGTTTGGAGAGTACCGTTTGACATATTTGAAAATATCTTGATAACTAAGCATGGTTTAGTTGAAATAATTGATTCGTGATTAAGTAATTGTTAACAATCTCTCATCATAATTGTAAGATACTACTCTTTCTAAGAGATATGTTTAAAGTCGTCATACTATGAGTGCACTTTCATCGAATACAAAAGCATGTTTTGGTGATACTGTTAATCGTCTTGTGTCTAAGCACATGTTTCCTTCTGCTTGAATTAAATATATAACATTTTTTCTGTAGTTTGTAGTTATGGGAATTTTGAAATATTGGAAAATGTTGTATGTCAAACATTTGTAGTTCTCTACAGTCAATAGACAATATAACAATTAATACATACTGGAAGAGGTTGGTATTCCCCCACTAAGAAACAGGGGTTGGACAGATTCAGAGACATGTGACTCCTTACTATAAAATTAGTTATATCAAAATGTAAATGATAGGCAAAAAGTGCCAACATTTCAATCTGTGTCAACGTGCTAAACCTCCTGCTGAATTCGAAAAAAAAATAACATTTGCTGATTTCTAGTATAACCAACATTTTGCCATAACATGCCATTAAACTTTTCGAACACCAATGCCTAAAAATAAAACATGTCAGGTAGCTTTTTTCAATTACCTCAGAATTTGCCTCGGATATGCTGAGGGGTTTTGCAATGAGAAACAAGTTATTTTGACTTACAAGAAGGGTTTAGGCCATATAACACCTTATGAAATGATGGAATCTACTTGGAGCAGACCACACATGTGAGTTCTCTGCCTCGTACATAGGGGGGACATGGCAAAGAACCACACTCGGCCTCTGTATTGTAAAACAATGCTCCATTACGGTTCTGAATACTTCCTGCCCGCGCTTCAGGATCTTTATCCACACAGACATAGGTCGTTCTACCTTTATGGAAATAACCCGCAGCCATGATATACCCTCCATACTCTTTATCCCAGCCGTTAGGACAGGTTTTTCTGGAGGGTATCATAATGGTTGCACTTTTATGGGTGTAACATGCAGCACACGGAGCATCATGATCGTGGAGAGATTTTCTTGACTTGGAGAACGGATTGTTTGTACCGATCTCATATTCTGTGCCGTATATGTAACCAGCAGACTGAAATCCGTCCGTGTACTTCCCCCATTGTGGTTTGCTATGGAGACATATGTAGTTACTTCCTCCTCCAGCATGTGTGTAATGTGAACCAGCCGTGTAACCTGTAAACAATTAAACTTCTGTTAAGGAATTCTGTACAATAACGGTACTCATGCACAGATTCTGATAAAAATGACGTAAGCACATTCTGAATATCATTTGATAAATGACAATATTATGGCTATCATATAATCACACAACAGTCGATTACTTCGTCATTTTAACACACTGGTCGACAATGGAGAGTTCTTATCCCATCATGGTTTAGTGCAAAATGTTCAAAATCATATCATGAGGCAACGGGATTGGAGGGAAATGTCAGCGAGAGTCACAGAAGTTGATTTCCGCAACCATTAACTTGGGGCCTGCTTCAGTGAACATGTAGTCTAAGGGGTTCCAACTAACCATTTGTCGTCAATCACAATTGGTACAACCTGCGTTTGGATCATGGTCAGAGCTTGTAGGAAGTTGCCAATTACATGTGGTAAGGCGTAAATTTTCCCTGAATACTTTTGATTCTTCCCCAATTTACGACATACTGGTCACAAATCATTTGCAATATGACAGAAAATGTGACATCAAAAACAATTCCAATTTCCCATCAATAGCTAGTTTATCACTGCATATTCATTACCCACATATGTATGTAGGAATCAAATATCTGTCCTGTAAGCAACCCACCACTTAAACCCGGTTTTTGTGGTCTATCCAGGCTGAATTTTCATTTTACTGGTGCTCCTTTTACGGCTGAACTGACGACCCGGTGCCGTGCCATATTAAAAATAGTTACTTCATTGTGGTGATTTTAGGATTTCTCTTTTGTTAAGGCAAGTTACAGCACAAAACATAGCATTTAATGAGGTATATGTCTGACGTGTAAATTTGCCCCAAAATGGCAGGTGACAATGGTTGATTTTCTTCTATTTTTTAAAAAGAAATTCAGAATGGATAGTTTAGCCATCTCAAATTCTTATGGATGCTAATCGGCCTGACTAATCAATCATCAGCCAGGATCTTAGTACGCCATCAAAAGAGTGAAGCCATTTTTTATTGTACGGTGCTGACATTTAATTCGCTAAAATGCGCGGGCAGCACGGGCATAATACACCCAATTTCCTTGGCATAGATGCATGACTGACCTCATAACTGAATTTAGCTTTTATTTATGTTAATGTAATTGGCCTATCTTTTGACCAGTAATGCATGGGTGCTCGTAAAACCAGGCACTGGTAGACGTCAGGTCGACTGGTGCAGGAATTAAATGTCTATTCTGTAGCATGGCAACGGGTCGACAGTTTGGCCGTGCCAGAAACATAAGTAAAATGAGTCGGCCTGGATATACAACAACAAAACACTTCATAGGGCTACCAACATGATTTTCCTGAAAGTGATGTTCTGACTGATGGAGTGCCTGGTTAGTAGACTGGCTTCTGATTACCAAGGTTTTAGTACATCAATGATTACTATTTGTTGGGTGCATTTGTGTGTGATAAATGTGTGTCTTATCAAAAGGCCTTTTTCAGAAACCAGGAATAGGTTAATCTAATAATCTCTTGATCCGAAACCATATGGCCGTGGTTGCATTTTAGGCAAAGTTTAATCAAGTCATCTTGCCTTTCATACTCATCATCATCAAATTCCTATCCGCAAACCCTCTCCTCGTCAATGTCTTTTTTTCTTCCTCAACAGCCTCCTCACCCCTACCCATCATCATAAGGGTACTCCCTGACTTATTTAAAGAAGCCTCATGAATGTTAGTGTTACCATACCTCTCATGGTTATTATCAATTGTCTACCATTAGATCCCTCCATCCAGCAGGTTTTCTCATTTACAAGCGAACCTTCTCACACAAAGTGCATGTCCTCACCCAACACCCTTGACTACTCTGAGGTCATTATTTATGTTCCAAAATATATACATCCTTCCTGAGTTGCATGATATATTGTTCAAAGTTGCACCACATTTTGAAAGTTGCACATTATATTTAATCAAATTGAATGATATTTTGTGGTTGAATTAATATCCTTTTGGCATGACATAGTTCCGTCATTTCTTAGTGAAGATGTAGCGTTTGTTGGTTTGTTTTTGATTCGTAACTGCATTTGTCCCACGGTGTCAACTCCCAAGGGAGGACCTACTCAGAGCTCCCCTACCACCCAGGCCACTCTTTAGCCCCGGGCCTCATCTCTCTTTAGGTTCCCTGTCCCACCATACTTTTGTCATGCATCCTGCATCAGGTCCGTACCCTCCCCTGTCCTGTTTTGGTTAAAGTAAACGTATACATAAAAATCTATCTATCTATATTTCTATCTATAGCTATATAGCTGTATACCTATGTACATATTTCAATATATGTATGTCTCTCTCTCTCTCTCTCTCTCTCTCTCTCTCTCTCTCTCTCTCTCTCTCTCTCTCTCTCTCTCTCTGTGCCTCTCTGTCTCTGTCTCTCTCTCTCTCTCTCTCTCTCTCTCTCTCTCTATATATATATATATATATATATATATATATATATATATATAAATATATATATATATATATATATATATATATATATATATATATATATATATATATATATATATATATATATATATATATATATATATATATATATATGTATATACATAGTTTTATAGTAAAGGGAGCTGCTCCAAGTGGACCAGTTGTGGCCGGTCTCACAGGTGATCACCTTAGATGGGTAACATCGTTTATATGTAAGTAGGAATGTATGTATGTATGTATGTATGTAATTGTGTATGTAGTTATCTAAATATCTATTTATCTATCTATCTAGTACATGTATCTATCTATATATGTGTGTGTGTTTTTAAGTACATGTATATATATATATACATATATATGTATATATATATATATATATATATATATATATATATATATATATATATATATATATATATATATATATATATACATATATATATATACATATATATATATATATATATATATATACATATATATATATATATGTATATATATATATATATATATATATATATATATATATATGTGTGTGTGTGTGTGTGTGTGTGTGTGTGTGTCTACGCATGTATGTGTGTGTGTGTGTGTGTGTGTGTGTGTGACGTTTACTCAGCCATTCCAAGGAACACTTACACAACTCAAATGACTGGTTCATTTATCTATTAACTGCAAAGTCAAATGTATGGGCTCTGATCAGTGTTAAAAATGACCAAATGAAGATGAATTTGAATCGTTTTATTATCGATCCTTTTTTTGCTAATTGAGGCTGATTTACCAGTGTCAATTAGTGGATCGAAGATATTGGAATAACCGTAGAAAACACTACCTAACCCCACGTTACAGGCAATGTTCTCATATGCTTAAGGAAAGTGTGGTTTTTGTGGTAACAGTCCCAAGGGTTACATTGTTCTCGGCTATTTTGGGGGTGGATCGCTGGTCAGGTGCACACCTGATCAGGCGCAAGAGTTCCCCTCTTCTTGCTGCCTCTTTTTGATGTATTAAGCTGGCCAAGGAGAACGGCTCTAACAATAAGAAAGAAAGCACCCAATTTCTCAGAATATCAGAATTTGGTTAATATATTTGGGGAGTTGTATAATGTAATATATATATATATATATATATATATATATATATATATATATATATATATATATATATATATATATATATATATATATATACTAGTATACAGTGGAACCTGTCTACATTGAACACTCACGGGAAATGAAAAAGTGTTCAATGTACGCAGGTGTTCAGTGAACCCAGGTTCTAAGTAATTGGAGGTCGGATGAAATATATACAAAATCAAGGGTAATAAGAGAAACATGATCATTTCATAACAGAATCTCCTATGTCTTTACCTCACTGTGGCCACGGTAACAAATTTGGTGTTCAATGTTCAAGGTAGGCAGGTGTTCAATGTATCCATTATATTATATATATATATATAATATATATATATATATAATATACATATATATATATATATATATATATATATATATATGCATGTATGTGTGTGTGTTGCTTATTCTCTTAACCATCAAAGACTGCGGTTGTTAAGTGTTTTCCAAATGTACTCCTGTTTCGCATACTAAGGACGAATGGCTATACATACATGTAATCACGTTAAGGTCATGATATGGCTACAATGGGGCGATAAACAAGATCCCTAAAACTCTTGTCAAAAATGTTTCCTCACCTTTATATAGTCTCTCTGTGCCTTTTGGGCAAACTGTACGACCCCATCTTATGTAGGTGGTTCCAACTGGAACAAAGTCATCAGTCCCTAAAAACAACAGAGTAACAAGTGGACGTAAATATTACGTAAGTTCATAAAATTAGCAAGTTGATTTACACAATATGATTGAAATAAGAATACGCTACAAAACGAAATCTGACTAAAGCATTCCCTACCTAACTAGATTAATAATAAGACTTTAAACCACCATTAAATGGTGAGGATGGGTGGAAAAAAGCTGGGAGCACTTGTCACACACTGGCGAAGTTGCCAGCCAGAATGACTGGAGCGAGCTGTAAGGCTTCTTATAGAATTGGGTTCTGTGGCAAGAGCCATCCCAGCTTCAATGAACCCCAGCACCGGCCCGGCACAGAATATTATTTAATGATCTAGGAATATTTCAAATTGATTTCTAATATTCATAATTGAATACCGAAATTTCAAAATTGAACAACCAATATTTAGAAAAATAATTACAAAAATTATGCGCTGATTGAGGAATGTTCATTACTCAGAAAAATAAATAATATCCGCTAGTCATTTGTGCGTTTTTCAGATTTCTTTTAATATTATATTTTAATAAGGAATATTTTCATAATTTGTTTACGAATTATCGTAAATAACTAACAAGTAAGCGTTATTCAATTTCAAATATTCTAAAAAATTCCTGTTTAGGAATAGCGATAAAAATACGAAAATTCTAAAATCATTTTTCAACATTCAAAAATGGAGTTAAATTTTTTTTATGATATTCCTACATTTCTTAATTCTACTTCAACTTGGATAACTCGGCATGTTTATATTATTACTAGACAAATTTGCTACTGAGGATATACCGGAGACTCAAACCCATTAGCACTTAAGAGACATCATGGCCACTAAGCCACGGCAGAACTTTCTTGGTTTTACATATTGAAAAAAGGTGAAAATCATATACTGAGATTACAGTATTTGGATTTTCTGTGGTTTACTAGAATCTGATATACAAAAAGACAAATATACCTTCCCCTGGAGTCATTCTTTTACGAACGCGCTGCTGATTTTCCTTTGTCACTCTCTCTAGACCAGCTTTGGTTTCCTGGTTTTCCTTTGTCACTCTTTCTAGACCAGCTTTGGTTTCCTTTGTCACTCTCTCTAGACCAGCTATGATTTCTCTCCGTAGGTCGTCTTTCATGGCATTCATTTCACGACGCATCCTCTCCACCTTCTTCTGATCTCCTGGAGTGTATTGAGCAGCTGCTGAATTCAGCAACACTCCCAACATCAGCAACGAAAACACGAACATCTCTGTATCTGCCACAAACGTTTTGTGAAGTTCTTAGCTGTGCTACAAATCTATATATACCCGATTATGATCATATGATATATATGCCACGTTGGCATGACGTACATACATAACTTTCCTATGTGTGTACACCTGCTACACCTACATCATTTCAAAGTTGCAAGCATTGCAATTTAGTGATCCTAATTGGTAACCATAACTTAAACGATAATATGTTCCATTATTTCTATTGTCTAAAGTATATTGCTATGGCATCTGAATGAAATTCTAAAGACGAGATGTCAGTCAGTGATACTGTTGAAATACAATAAAGCCATATGCTTAAGCATTTTAATATACATTTCACTACTAATAAAGCAAATGCACTCTCAGAAAGTTGAATAAAAAGCCTTCTTTGAATGATAATAATTAAAATCTTATCCATGTTATCTGATAACTGCAATGATTATAAAGATGGATTCTTTGGGACCTTACGTAGGTCTAGACAACAAAACATGTTTCTGTATGTATTTCCAGTGGAGAAATAGAATACCGCGGCGGCCATTTTCTAAATTCAAGATGGTGGCTGGTTACCATTGTGGTACAAGGAGTGACCGCTAGTAAGATTCAACATGACCTTCATACCTTAAAGTACCTATGTTCAAATCTGTTGCTTTTGTCATAAAGTGGACGATTATGTTCCTTTCAAACACTGGACTATTGTAAATAAAGCCAGAGTAACCCAGAAAAAGCACCGCCTATGGCAAGTCATTTCTAACTTTCTCACATATTCTGACCAGGGTTTGACCCCCTGCTATGGTGAAAGACGGTTAGTAGTCAATGGCAAAGCCTTGAACCAGAGACAGGTCCTTCCTATGTTACTAAAAAAAGTTGTTGCATTTTTCAAAAAATGAAACTTAACTTACAGCTTTGAAAATTGGGAATTGGTCAAGGAGGTGATGAATAGCTCATATGAACAACTGCTTAGTCACAATTCTTCTCCAGTATGGCACCAAAAGTGGCGATGAGTAAGACGCAAGTGGCTGAGCAATCTCTGCATGAATATTCGCGTGGATAGAAAGCCGCAAGATCTCGCTATATAACCTGCCACAGGCCTTAACAGTGGAGCAGCTGATATAACCTATGTGCAGCCAATTAGCATGATTTATTCTTTTCGGCCTAATCCTTAATTACCTGAGTACAGCAGTCATTCCACCACGGGTGTTGGCACTGTGCCCAATGTGATTGTATGGTAACTAGCACCTGGCGGCTACTCCCCTTATCTAGCTCTCTGTTAGCAATGAGAGTAAGTTGATGCACCAAAAAAACTTGATTAGTGATATAATGAATTTACTATATAGTTGTTTAATCATGGCAAGCATAAGATGTGAAAATATGTTTATTGAAATCAATAATTGATTAATACATGAATTGCATAGAGACCTCCATGTTGCCAGCCATTATGTAAATCCATATGTCAAAGGGGGCTATGTTGACCAGGAAGTACTTTCTTTCCATACAAACACATAAGAGGACCAGTGCAGCTTATGCATAGCCAATCATAAATGATGTATTTGCAGTAAATATACCCCGGATTTTATGAATAAGCAACAATATCTAGAGAGGTAAGGATATCCTGGACATATGATGAGAATTTTGCATCCATTCAAACGCCCTTAAACGATATATTATCAGTTGACCTTGTTCACATACTAGTATATTACTATGCTGAGTTATCAGTTAACATATAAAAACCAACATATCTAAGGGTGTCTTAAGGAAAATCATTCAATTTTGAGCTTATCAAACAAGTAATGAGTTTGTTTTGTATAAATATTCAGGAAAATCATTCAATTTTGAGCTTATCAAACATGTAATGAATGTGTTTTGCATAAATAATGTAATTTATATTTCAATATTAGGCATTTATGGAGATAGACATACTGATAGCATATATGTATATATACATGTATACCAAGGAATTATACAATTCAAAACCTTCTTTATACTTTTCTTTCCTTCTCCAGGGATGAATGAAAGTATAGGTAATTGATTCCCATCATGCCTGATACTAATTGTGCTGTTTTTGACTGCCATAATAGCAAGCGGAAACTAAGAAAATGGGCAGGGGAATTCTGTAACTTGCATGGATATGTTCAAGGACGTGCAGGGGAGGGGGGGGGGGGTGATAAAAAGAAATTTATTAATAACCCCATACTTAGGATGGATTAACTCTTTAAGGCCACAGTAAGAATAGAAATTAATAGGAAATAAAAGGATAATCAGTTTTCTTCATTTTATTATCCAGAAGACAGTTAAAGTTAATTACTGGGTGATTAAGACTCACAGTCAAACACTACTACTATGCTTATTCGTTAACAGAGTATTGTTAGCACAAGGATATTTATTCACAAACGCAGTCAAGTTCTGTCAAAGGGTCCAGTAAGTTCCCTTTAGGAGAAGATCCCTATATGATCTGGCTAATGTCTTTTCCCTTTCTTGCTAGGAAATGACAACTGGTGCTTTCATTTCCATACAGAGAATGCTCTAGCAATAAAGTGTTCCACTAATCCTGTAATCTGTAAGCTAGGAACTATTCACATTATTTCAATTTTTATAATGTCATATCAGCCATATAATTTCTGTGAGACACCCTGATTGTTAAGTTGACTTCTACAAAACTAGCACTGGCCATGTGGGGAAGGAATTCTGCATATGTATACAACTATCTGCAAAGGGGCGTACAATATGTATTGACTTTATTCCATTGAATTAATTACAAAGAACAGGGAGAGTAAGGGATTTGAAACAAATTTGTAGCAGGCATCATATTTGTTCTGGTATAAGCTTTACACAGTGAGAAGCTGAAGGGAGTCAAATTATACTCATGTAACAACAGGAAATCTGAGTCTAATTACCCAAATAAGATTTACAATGTTCAACAGAATATTCACTTGAGTCACATTCATCTTTTCAGGAAAGGTTGATGATACTAAGTGACATTTTAAGCACATTATGTGAACTTCAAGGGGGCCTGCCCTAGCTTCACTATGCCATTCTATTAGGCGCAGGCTGCCCAGCCGGCTGCATCTGCACCCCTAGCGCTTTTAATACTCAGTGGATAACCCATCATAACCACATGCTTTGCATTTATGCAACTTCCCTATAGCTGCCCTAACCTCCATCTCACTGAAATTATGATTTAGGAATTCATCACTATCCGTTCTTGTGTTAAGCTTGGCTATTTTCTTTGTAACCCTCCTTAAGTGCGCCTCGTCGAAGTCATTACTGACTTTGGGGGTATAAGATTTTTCAAAATGTGACTTCCAGACACGTAGGATCCCTTCTATATCATTAAATACTTTGCCATCTGGAGCCTTGATGGCTGCAATTTTGTTGCCGGTACTCTTTCTAGATTTCTTAAAGGGGAACTAAAGGCTCACATACATATCAGCTTATATGAAAGTAATACACTTCAAGAATAGGATGCTGTCCTCCTTTTTCTCTTAGTGATCCCATGAGGGGAGAATTGTGTATTGCCAGCAGCCTCAGCCAGCCCCTAGCAGCCCCTGGTAGCAGCCATGTTTTTCAGCTGCTATCAGCTGTGACTCAAATGGGTGGCAGCCCACATCATGTCCCCTAGCTCTGAGCAGTGTATCATAGACTGCAGTGCTCTACACACCAACTCTCTTCGAAAGTTGCATAACAACTTGTATGAGTATCAAACAGGTAAATAGTAAAATCATGAGCAGCAATTGGCTGTACAAAAAGACAGGGTGGTAGAGTTATTTTTCATATATTTCCTGTTGTTAAATTCAGACAAAAACAGTGGCTAGCAGTCACTGAAACTTGTAAATCCACCTGTCTTGAAGTATGCAGTTCTATGTCAGACCACTTCCTTGATGCGTATTATGTAAGGAATCACAAACTACAGTCAGGATTACTTATAAAAGGGGACTTGGGGGAGAGCAAATCATAAGGCTATTTGAAAATTCATGAACATAGCTCAACATCTGTCATATGCAAATAAATTGGATACCTGTGTGACTATGAACGAAGGGTTGAATAAAAACAATACTAGTATGTACATCACCAATCATCCAGATTTTCAGTATTTGATTTTACTTGAAGCTAGCTGTTCTACAAAAACTGTTTTCTTTAATGTAACCTACACAAATACTAAAGGAAATGATTGCCGTTCCAAGTACTAATAGCTATTTCCTGCGTTGACTAACTTCTGTGTCCTGGGATCTAGATGTGTAATGCTACAAGGTTATAATTAACCCTTTGTTTATCCTTTTCCTTTAAGGAGTCGTTACTTCCTTTTGTTGTTGCCAAAGGGACCTAGATATTAAACAGTACCCAAGTGGTAAGACAACCAACACAATCCTAAAGTCTATTTTCAATTGTACAGATTAATGATGACCATGTTTAGGTACCTAGAATCCCGGGGGGGGGGGGGGGGGCACTTGGGTATTTAGGGGGGTGCATACGTTCGTTATCAAAATTAAAAAATACCCCTAAAGCACTGATTTCTGGCCAAAAAAGCACCCTTATTTTAATAAAACACTGATTTTTTCCACTAAATAAACACCCCTTCTTTTATCAAAACACTGACATTGGATGAACGGGAACACGTATTTTAACTGAAGATTTTATAATCCTCTGCTTGTATAGCGGCAGCAAGTGACGGCAGCAAACTCGGAAGTCCAGATACTTCGGGAGTCACTCGGCGTTAGAGCCGCGTATGTTTCGTGGATTGTAAGAGGCTTTTGACCCCCATACTTCGTACCTGGGTACAAAAAAGTACCCCTTCTTTTACAAAATCGCGGACATGCGGAGGTCTTAAAAAAAGACCCCTTCTTCCGCGAAATACGTAACGAAGGTGCGGCCCCCCTCTGTACCTGAGTGCCCCCCCCCCCCCCCCTCCCGGGCCTAGAATTGTATGCTAATAAACTTAACTGTTAGCTGTCTCTCTGTGCTTGCTTTGTAGCAGTTGATACAGAAGGGTTGAAAACAAAAACACTGAATGGCACAGCACCATCCTGTTGAGTAATCCTTACTGCATTTATGATTCCTGGTATACAACGCATCGGCGAAGTGGTCTGAACATGAAATGACATGCTTCAGGACAGGAATTCAGTGATGCTAGCCACTGTTTTTGTCTGAATTTAACAACAGTAAATATATGAAATATAATTCTACTACCCTGTCTTTTTGTACAGCCAATTGCTGCTCATGATTTTATCATTTACCTGTTTGATACTCACACAAGTTGTTATGCAGCTTTCGAAGAGAGTTGGTGTGTAGAGCACTACAGGCTATGATACACTGCTCAGAGCTAGGGGACATGAAGTGGGCTGCCACCCATTTGAGTCACAGCTGATAGCAGCTGAAAACATGGCTGCCACCAGGGGCTGCTAGGGGCTGGCTGAGGCTGCTGGCAATACACAAAATTTTCCCCTCATGGGATCACTAAGAGAAAAAGGAGGACAGCATCCTATTCTTGAAGTGTATTACTTTCATATAAGCTGATATGTATGTGAGCCTTTAGTTCCCCTTTAACTCACTTCCAGAATTGCCCTCTATCCACTCCAGCCACGATAACTGCATAGTGTGACCTTCTTATCCTCATATCTCCGTCCCAGCAATTAAAGTTCCTTGGAGAAGGCTTTCTTTACTGCACGATATTCCTCCTAATATGTGTTCCCCTTCTCCCTGGATCTAACCTCTTCCACCCACCTTTTATAGCTAACTATTTTGCTTTGCTTAAGCTCATCCATCCTTTTATTCCAAGAAGGCTTTAAGGTGCTGTCCCACTTACGACTTTTAAGGCAAGACAAGGTGCGAATTGGTAATTCGCAGCTTGTCTTAGCTTTTCTTAGCTTATCGCGGTTGTTCGCATTTATGCTGGTCTCCCACATACGAATTTTAAGGTGCGACAGGTTGCGAATTAAAAAGTCGTAGTTTTTCGTGTGTTGTCGTGATTTATCGCGGTTGTTCGCAGTGAGTCTTAGGTTTTCGTAGGCAATGCTGCGAATTAAAAAAAAAGTTTTACATGTAAAACTTTAGGGTGCAACAAAAATTCTGTCGTAGGGAAGTATTTCTTGGCGAACATTGTTGTACATTGTCGAATATGCTGTCGCAACATATGATGTTGTAGTCGTACATCAATCGTATATGCTGGCGTGGGATGTCGTTTAATTTCGTGGTTGAACGTACATATCTAACGAATGTGGAAAACACCAATTTTATAGCCAATTCGTGGCTTTAATCGTAGACTTGAGATCGGTATGTTCGCACATTAGATTCGTATGTGGGAGACCAGCATTTTCCTTAGAAACTAGCGCTAGACCACGTACGTGACGATAGTTTAAGTGCACGCGCAACACTGTTGGGTCTACTGTTGGAGCAGCAGAAAATTCTCGATATCTATCAGATCCGAATCTAATGCTTTCAAAAGCACCTTTCAAAACATGTGAATTGTTCACTTTTGGTACCAACCTTTAGGAAAACACTCGAATTTCATACGACACATACATTGGCGATCAGTTTCATGGATGTTTATTCTAACTCTTGCAGGTTTTAGCACTACCTACACATTATCATGAATAATGAAAACGAATATAAAAGGGTTAATATCTGCACATAGAGCAGGCCTCTGGGTGGAAGAAAATTTTACCCTGGGTGGACCGATAGGTGAATTACGTACCCTCATGTAGTTCTTCCCGTGGTGGAGGCCACCAAGAGATCCTCTCAGTACTCTTTTCATTACTCTCATTTCAAGTGGTTTGACCAAGTTCTACCTACTTTTTGAGGTAAAATTGAAAGGAGACTGATGGTCAGTTATCTACAATAACATAAGATTGGGTTTTAAGGACTTAAAATAGGGACAGAATGGGTTAATGTTGCTGTTTTATTGCACCTGTGTATTCCTTTAGATGCACCAAAAAGATAGAATGTTATACAAAAAACTCAAAAAGGTTAAAATGGGGGGCATAAAAGGGTTAAGATAGCATATTATCATCAAGAACTCTAGAACTCTTGCGTATTTCTTCATCAAAGATTTTGAGAACCATAAATTAAGGGGTATATTTCAATTGAAACCCTGGTAGTGTGACACTATGGTACATGAACAGATTTTCTAATCTTTGGGCATAATGGGTTAAAACGCTTGTTTGTTCTCACGTGACTCTGTAAACCCCTCTTTCATATTGAAGAGATATCTAATGTCCTCATTTCTTCAAGTGGTTTGACTAAGTTCTGCATTGGCTTCAATACATAACATCTTTATTCATTAATATCAATAGATGATTTTTGATAGCAATACATGCCATTTTGAAAACTTCTGCTGTCTATATATCTATATCTATATCTATATCTATCTATCTATCTATCTATCTATCTATCTATCTATCTATCTATCTATCTATCTATCTATATATATATATATATATATATATATATATATATATATATATATATATATATATATATATATATATATATATATATATATATATATACTACCAGTTTATAGTCTGCACTTATCATATATATTATCAGGTGAGAGTCAAAATTAAAAGCATTTATAGATCTCACCTGTTCATATGCGCATCTACACCAAATGACTTTTGATAGAATGTCAATAATAGTATTGATATGGTGGTTGTTCCAAGCAGGAAATCAATATCCCTTATATATTTCTATATATGTATGTATGTATGTATGTATGTATGTATGTATGCATGCATGCATGCAGTGTGTGTGTGTGTGTGTGTGTGTGTGTGTGTGTGTGTGTGTTTGCGTGTGTGTTTGTGTGGGTGGGTGTACGTGTTTGTGTGGGTGGGTGTTTTACCATTATGGTGCGATATGCTCGTGATTCAGAAATGAAAAGGATTACTCGTTAACACGTAACGGATGCTTCCAACAGAGATAACAATACATATGATATGTAGTAATGGTGTAACATATTCATCGAGTCTCAACCGCAGTGGAAGCAGACACAAGATAAGGAGATTGGTTGACTAGCGCAGAAAAAAAACACATTTATCAAAAAAAGAATCGTGACAGCCCTGTGGGAGTTCGCAAATAATACCATTTAGATCATTCAGCAGATAGAAATGACGATCCATTAATTTATTTCATTTTCAACTGAATAAGTTGTCAGCAATCTTTCCTTTCCCTTCTACCCCCTACTAGTGGAATACATTATTGGTGCTCAATAAATTCCTCATCAGAAGAACTTTCAGGTAATATATACTTTGCATAGGCGAAATTTATCAGATAATCGAAGGGTACCAGTAGAGTAGAATTCTCGAAGAAGTGTCTACACTGTGTCCAATAAGTTATTATTTTTTTTACCCCTTAGGATACACTCAGGTATGTAGTCGTTCCAGCACGGATGCTGCCAAGCCAAACGGTAATCTCGGCTTTCCACCAGAACTTGATTTATAAATACCCTAAAATACTATAAAATGATTTACAAATACTAAAGAACTCCTTAATGTAGATGATTTATTAACATTAAAAAATCATTTATAAATATACGAAATGTTTTCTAGTATTTACAATCATTTTCTAACATATATGAATCATTCATTAAAATATATGAATATTCATAATGTTGATAAATATTTTCAGATATTATAAAAGGCTAATTCCACACTCAAAATGCTTGCAATGAACATTTGTGCTGTAAGCGTGTGGACCGAGGTTTATAGGCACATTCCAGCTGTCCGCCTTACTTAAGTCCCTCTCTTAACAAACGGACCCAAGGGGTATTCGTTCCAATGGGCAACCCTTCAAAATGTCGCACGCTTATATAGCAACCGAGCCATCCCATTAATCGGGACCCGCTACAAGAGATCGTAAGATCATAAGCTTGGTTGTGGGAGTTTGGTTTGTGGGTATTCAAAATCTCTTGTGACATTCGAATACTTTGATAATCCAGCAAGATACCTTAGTGCATCGACACACCCAACTGGTTTGTTTTTATAAGTGGTACAAACGTAGTGTTAAGTAAAAGGACCGTTGTTCCACGGGCTAGATTCTATTTTGTATACATCTTGTATTACTACCGCGCAGCACCTATCTGATGTGGTTCATAGTTTTCTCACTTGGCAATGTCAACGGTTGGTTCTCTCCCGCACATCTTAAATAAATGTGCAAAAGGAATGCCATAGTTTCGGGGGATGGATTTACCAAAGGAACACGCATGAGAGAAATATCTTAATGTAATAGCACACTGTGTGGTGATTATAGATATAAAATAATCATATGGTGAGTAGTGTAAGTACTGAGCCAAAATTACTAAATGGCACTTGTGGTATAGAATATACTAATCAATATGGAAGGCCAAAGTGGACAAAAAGAGCATTTCTTAATATTAATAAATGATTTCCTAATATTAATAAATGATTTTCTGATATTAATAAATGATTTCTTAATATTAATAAATGGCATGATCTATTAATATTAATAAATGATTTCTTAATATTAATAAATGATTTCTTAATATTAATAAATGATTTCTTAATATCAATAAATGATTTCTTAATATTAATAAATGATTTCTTAATATTAAAAAATGCTGAGCATTTCTTAATATTAATAAATAATCTCTTAATATTAATAAATGATTTTCTAATATTAATAAATCATTTCTTAATATTAGGAAATCATTTCTTAATATTAAGAAATGGCATGATTTATTAATATTAATAAATCATTTTTTAATATTAATAAATGATTTATTAATATTAATAAATGTTGAGAATTTATTAATATTAATAAATGATTTTCTAATATTAATAAATGATTTTCTAATATTAATAAATGAGCGCCATCTTTTGTTTGCTGAGGGAGTCTTTACATTGTGAAATAATGAAAACCCTCTACACGTGCTTAGGATAAGCGGGAAAATTTGACCTTGTTGTCTGTCATATGTCAATTTCAACAGTATATTTGATCTCCTTTTCATCTCGATATGATTCCCATGGCATTGTGTGTGGATAATATACCTTATTTTGATCCGGGATTTCGATGAATAAATACATGTTAACGATGGTAATCTGAGAATAGAGTGGTCTCCCTTAAAAAGTAGGACACCCAAAGATTTTACAATTTTCAATTTTGGGCACACAGTTTCAGAATTCTGGTTAAGACAATACTAAAGTATACGTATTGATTTGTAAATATAATTATATGAACTAAATTCTCCACAACAATGTACAACTTCATCTCTGCCATTTTGAAGCAACTGTCATGTGCTAGGGGGCATTCATTATTTCATAAAGAATTGAATAGTTCAAGGTTTCTCCAATAGATGTCATTTATTCATTAATATTAATAAATGATTTATTAATATTAATAAATGATTTTCTAATATTAATAAAGCAGAGCATTATTAATATTAGAAAATGATTTATTAATATTAAGAAATGATTTATTAATATTAAGAAATACAGAGCATTTATTAATATTAGAAAATGATATCATAATATTAATAAATGATTTCTTAATATTAAGAAATCATTTTCTAATATTAAAAAAATCAATTATTAATATTAATAAATGCCATGATTAATTTATATTAAGAAATGATTTATTAATATTAAGAAATCATTTTCTAATATTAATAAATGCTCTGTATTTCTTAATATTAATAAATGATTTCTTAATATTAATAAATGATTTCTTAATATTAATAAATCATTTCTTAATATTAATAAATGATTTCTAAATATTAATAAATGGTTTCTTAATATTAATAAATATTTCTTAATATTAATAAATATCTCTTAATATTAATAAATCATTTATTAATATTAATAAATCATTTATTAATATTAGAAAATGCTCTTTTTGTCCACTTTGGCCTTCCATAAATAAAGATTATATAGAGTGAATCTTTGAATATCAACCTCTAACCATTTGAGGTCATCAAGTCACCAACATAATCTTACAACTCTTTTATACGTGAGTATCAAATATGTTTAAGTATTTTATCCGAAAGCCTAGGTAAAGGCACTTTAGGTGTGCTAGAGTTAATACAATATTAGCATATAGGATAAGTTGAACATCAAGCCAACCAGATGCAGGCGAAAGGAAAACAACGATCGCTACCATTCCAAACAAAATAACATATTTTAAAAACCTAATCCTTTTAAAGGAAGAAGTATATAATACTGAACAGCCTTATCATGGGATTACTGAATTTTTTAGGATTGAAATACCAGTTTATCCTATTATATCAATCTAAAAGAACAGAACTTTCAATTTCTAAAAAAGGTTAACTGAAGTAGTTACTAACGCTATATTATGTTTTTGAATATATTAAGTGAAATTGTTACTATTGATGAAATATGCATTTACCTAGCCTGTTGATAATGTATATGAGGTAAGTTTTATCACTCATTACGCCTACCCAATGCCTACGTGTAACAAAACCACTGTGGAAGGTACACGTGGCAGGTTGGTGTATACCGATGGCAACATATGTTCTGTCACCTGTACTTATAAACTTACTTTTATGTAAGCACAAACATACTGTTATAGGCAGAAATTACTAGTTCTGGCCTCCACAGCTTTATCTATGGTAAAGTTCTATCCTCTGAGAAATGATGTTTAGGGATAATTCTGATGTTTCAAATGTAACTTCTGTTTGAACAGATCTAGAATGGAATGAGACTTAGACAAATGGTGAACAAAATTTCGAATTTCTTGACATTCGTCAGTCTCACAATTTCTATATTCTGGGTACTACACTCAATAGAACTTCTCCCTTAATTAAGGTCTTTAAATAAACGCCAGTGCAATGTTATGGATCTGATAGCATACCTATAGGCCTACCTTATATCTCTTTTGAGGCACCAGTCTCCTGACTTAAAAACCTCCCACAAATGCATTTCAATGTAAGCATTGATACTTGGTCCAGAATTGGGATTTTTTTCAAAAGCTACTTTCAGTTGATTCCTTTGTGAAATTAACAATCTGTCTATAGCCAGCCCTGATAGTCCAGTTTTCTAAAACATTCCAAAAGACTGCTTGCTGTCTCTCATAACTGCTTGAGTTCAATTCCCGGAGATGTCCTGGCACTTTAAACTCGCTAGTCATGATTAAGCTTAGTGAGGGCAGAGAAATTGATGATAAACTAAACACCAAATCCATCTAAAGCAGTGGTCACCAATTTTGTCTTAGTTAATTTCTTCTTCCTCATCTCAAGGAATAACTAGTGCTTATCTTTACATCATGTATCTTCCCTATAATATACATGTTGACATATTAGCAGGTTGATTTAAGCCCTTTTTGTGCATACATAACACATTGAATTGACAGTCTAAATGGAAGCCATGGAAGTGAGGGTAACTTTCTGAAATAGCCATAATTGTTGATGTCGTAAAAAAGTTACTAGATATAATAAGCAAAATATCAGGATGAAGTACAACTATATGCAAACTATTTTGATTCAGTCAATGTACTTGTATTGCATCCCAGGAGTCGTGCATCTTTTTGAAATATTTGCATGATAAGTTGATGAGCAATTACAATATAGAGCAAAGAATACGAATTCTAGAATTGATACCCTCACAATCTAATTTCTACTGGTTTTACTCGCCACTTCGCAAACTATGAGGAGCATTGTAGATCAGAGTACAAAAACCTTGTTAAAACTGAAAAGGGCCCCATTGGACTGAGCCCATAGTGTCAAAGTTAAAGCAGTTATATGATTCCTCTTGGTTTGACATATTTATTATGTGCTAATTGCTTACATATACCAGACTGTGTAAGGTTGCTAGGAGGGCCCAGTGCAGGATGTCTGTACTAGATATATGTGCAGTTTTAACTGGACCCTGAATTCATCTAGAAATAGCGCTTGTGACTCATAGCAATTAAGTGACTTACCCTTCCATCTTGAACAGCTGTACATAATAACACCATACAACAAACAAAATAGACAACACATCACACGTATGCTTGGCACACGCCACCCATATAGCACTATCACCTGCATGGCCACTCTCAATAAACAGGTACATTTGGTCACACTTCACCAACACAACACTTTCACCTGAGTGAACACACCCAGTGCACAAACAAAACAGACATTAAGTATCTCAGCTGAAATTGTCATCAGCAAAGTCAGCTGCTAAATTGCAATAACGGTGAGCATGGTTGTATCTATTATCTTGATTTATTGCTTTGGAGGTGTATTTGCCATGCAAATTGATGTGTTATAGTTTGATCACTACAAAGCGCTTTTGAACATTATTCCCCTTCCCCTGTTGATGCTTTATATTTACATTTCAGGTTTATGATAAATATAGTTATGGCTGGGGAAATGGATACTAGGTACTGGAATATACACAGATTATAATTCTTTGCTTGCATAAACATTAATTTACCTTAAATCATTCATTTTATTAAAACAATGTGACAATATCAGGTACCTCGGTACAGGAACTTGGATCTAACGATTGTAAGGAGGTGTTCCAATAGGAAGACTTGCTGTGGATATTGAATTATCTTACATCTTCTGAGTCAGTTGGGGAAACACTAGTCATATAGCAAGTCACAATAAAAATAGTATTTGTCTTGAAATAACAAAAAATTACCTCACGGTTGGTGGAAATTGTCAAAACAAAAGAAAATACATTTTGAAATCATTAAGAGGAATAGAATGTCAAAGGTTTACAATGCATGCCAAACCTATGGCAAGGGTATGGTAATGTGTGCTTAACATGACTGCATAAAACAATTCTCCTGCTTTCATGACTATGGGACTATCTGTAATGTTGAGCCCCTGACAATCATTTTGATTACTAGATAGTTGAAAGATAACAGGGACATTCAATACATCTTCCCATTTGAAAACATGCTACCTATGGCATGTACTGCATGGTAAATGAACCAGCGGGTCGATCTCTACCGTTTTTTTATTAGGAGAATCTTTTTCAATATGTTAGCTAGTATTTGAATTACCCATAGTGGAATGAAATAGTTTTATATATCTTGTCTAAGAGATGACTGAAAGAAATTTATCATCTTAAGAATAAGCTGTGTCTCAGGAGTATTTAAAGATAAATCGATGGTGGGTAACTATTCATTTTAAATAAATACGCGAAAAAATAAACTGTCGTAATTTCGCATATATAAGACGTACCCGTATATAAGACACAGCCCTTGTTCAGGTCTTTAAAATATATTAGCTTTGTGTATAGTGTGCACCCTTTTTCGAAATATTGTGGAAAATGGCAATAGATGTAATATCAGGCCATATTGAAATAGGAAAATGGCAAGAGATGTAATATCAGCCCATACAGGGTCTTAGCCAGGATTTCAAAAATGCCTGTCCAAAACAGCAATTTCAAAATTTATGCCCGTCCAGATTTAGTTACTAATCTACTTCAAATCCTTGTACCAGCTACAATTAATAGCCTAGTGAGTCTAAAAGGGCAATTTTCACTTCAGCTATGTCAAAGAAGATGGTTTGTTAGAAAATTATTGTTTTATTAGACCCCAAAAGTCAAATATGAAAAATTTTCATAGAAATTTTTGCCTGTCCGAACAGGAGGTTTTTAGAAAACTACCTGTCCAAAAGACAGGCAGGACGGGTCCTGGCTAAGTCCCTGAGCCCATATTAATATAGAAAGATATCAATAGGTGAAATTAACAGCTATTTGAAAACGACATATTGTGAGAAATTATACCAGATAATGAATAAGACAAAGACAATGTTTTTATTGTAGGTTATACAAATTGGAAACAAAAAGGACAAAGGCAAGGTGTTTATTGGATGATAACTTTTATTGACATGATCATCTTTTACATCATTTTTTGTCAAAATAATCTGCATTGGATAATAACAGCTCTGAAAAAAGACACTTTTCCTTGAACTTTTTGAGCACATTTTACTCAAAGATCCATCTAAGGGTGAACCTGCAGTAAGTCTGTCAACAATGGTTGAGAGAGCAGATCTAAGGCTCTCAACTGTGATAGAATCACAGCCCTAGTAATAGCCAATACTTTACTATTGGGAATAGTAACTAGCCAACAATAACGCTCTGGAAAATTTCAGACTCATTAAATTCTTTGGCAACATGCTCAGAAATTGGACAACAGTACCCTCCAGGACATTGCCTTACAACCATATTAATAAGTTAAGTACTAACCACCGTTTAAATTGTTCTCAGGTCCAAGGTTTCTATCTTCAAAGAAAAATTCACTTCGAATAGTAACTCAAAAGCAGGTGAAAACAATAGAGGGTCTGCCTCATAGCTGAGTGGTCTAGAGCATTGCCACAGACCGCTCACTGTCTCTCACCATTGCCTAGTTTAGACTCTGGTTCAGGTCATGTGAGAAAGTTGACAGTGACTTTGGAGTTGGGTGGTGATTTCACGGGGTTCTTGTTCTTGGGTTTCCTCCATCACTTAAATCCGTTAAGTTACTAGTGACTCACTGCTTCTACTTGGGGTGAATATGCAGGACAGTGCCAATTAATGAAATTCCGACTACAATGCAGTTATTGCTATCAAGTGGTCAACGAATAATGGTCAGCAGTTGTCCATAGTTGACCACTGACTTCCATGAATAGTTGATGAATGTGACATACCACTACATGTCCTCAGGTTAATGAACTAATCAATGAGTATTTTCTTTTTCATTTTAATGAAAATGCTAGAATGAAAGTGTACGCAGGTATAAACAGAGATGAGATGTATTACTTGAAATAAACACGTTTTTGATACTCAGATGGAGAATATCAGGAAACCAGAGCACATACCAAAAAAAACTCAGCATCATATTTTTTTTACAAAAATACTAAACAAGAAATTTGCATTGCATGCTTGGTAACATGACTCTGTCATATTTCTTTTTACAAAACATCAAACAAGAAGTTGCATTGCATGCTAAGTAAAATAACTCAATGTTATATTTTTTTTTTACAAAATATCAAACAACTTGCATTGCATGCTGGGTAAAATCACAATTCTTTTTTACAAAGACCTTTCTGTATATGCATGATATGAACACTGTAGAGATGACAAAACAAAGCTAAGATCAACGTTCAGCAAAGTGTATTTCAACACTAAAGTGAAGAAAAGATGTGGATATTCCTAATACTCTCAGCCTGAATATCACACTTAAGTTGGGACATCACCTGCTTTCCTAACTTAAGTCTAGAATGTAAGTAGTTATCCAGTCTTGAGCAATGAGCGTCACTTAATGTTATCAATAAAATAAAGGATGTAGGTCTTCTTGGGACATTGTCTACACCTTTTGACTTAAAACCATATAAGTGAGAAACTCGCTAATCCCATCCATGGGTCAAAGAGTAAATAAAATAGAAAAAAATAAAAGTAATGATTAATCCTTTCCACATGAACTTAACCATTCTTAATCAGAATTCCCTCTACAAAATGATATCTAGATACCTGTGGGAATGATTTGGTAGTAAAGATAGAAACTTAACAATGTTGGTGTTTTTGTACTTGTTAATATGTATACTCTGTATTCTAAAAATAATGCCTTAATTAGGAAAGTATTGCCATATCATAAAAATGGTGAGGTTATATTTCCAATTCTCTAAAGATGAGTGCATAGAGCAAACAAAAACAAAAAACAACAGGTACGGACAGAATAAGTTCATCAAAGTCCCGCTAGGGGTAAGTATCTGACATTTCGACGTGCCTGAATTAGGCTTAACAAATCTCGACATGTTTCACTGTTCAACAAATGACAAAGATACGGATACGAATCCTTTCAAATAAACCTCCCTTTATTCTTTCATTTCCTCACTCATTCATTCCATCATACTTCGTACATTCCTCAAATAAAACTTTTCTATAACTCTTCCTTGAGGGACTTTCCTAGAGACACCGTGGCGTGTTTCTTCATGAACTCCTCGAGATCCTTCAGCTCACGCCCTCCCTCGTGCTTGATAGGGTTCTTCTTGTCACTAGAGGGCGCAAAAAAGATCGTCGGGAATCCCTCAGTGGTGAACTCGCTAGGCGACTCATTGGCGGTCGCGTCTATTTTTGCGATGACAAGATTTTTATCATCTTTGTATTTTTTGGCGAGTTTCTTGTAAATTGGTTCCAGCGTTTTGCAGTGTCCACACCAGGGGGCATAAAATTCAATCAGGACGTCTTTTTTCGAGTCCATTACCACGTCTTCGAAATTTTTGCCAACGACGACGGTAACTGGCCCCGAACTGCGCTTAGGAATGGGCTGCGACTTGAGATGAGGTTTCAATGCACCTGCAAGGAATACAAAAACAAACATTATAGATAAATCCTAAATATATTATCAAGGTTTGATAAATATGTTGCTTTATTGCTCTTTTAGAATCCATGGTATTTA
>OZ012696.1:35031829-35124347 GCA_963942565.1 Maea johnstoni
AAAATGATCTTGAAAAAGAAAAAAGATCAGAGGGGATTCGAACCCACAGTAGCCCACATAGTCTGCATTCACAGTCCGACATTCTATGTACTCGGCCACGTGGGCTCTGACTATCTGATATGGCAAAATAAGAGCATTATTCTTGGTTTGCTCAAGCCGTCATCTTTGATAGGAGACGATCGAAAATAGCGAACAGTTTATTGGAAAAGGAGGCCCAAAAAACACATTTAAACATAGAATATACAAAAGGGACAGCGAACCTGTTACTGATATGTGTTATGTGGTCTGTCTATCATTAAGGATGCCTTAAAGTGATGTGTGTGTATGCTCAAAAAGCACATGGCATGCGCGCGCACATCGGTACAAACAGGAAGTGTACGAAAACAGAAAGTAAACTGAAATCAAAGAGTACGGTCATACGTGAATATGAGAATTTTTTAATAAAGAGTCTGGCGAAGAAATGGCATGACATCACACTACGACGGATATATAGCAATTTTGACAAAACACACAACGAACAGTACACGGTACGTTACAGAATACAACAGGGGTAGCTGTTGGTGCGAAGCCAACAACATGTAATGAATGACAACTCAGGGCCGATAAACAACTGAGAAAAACACAGCAGAATATGAATTAAGCGACGACAATCAAAAGGGGGGACATACATGAATGAAATATAGAATTACGACAAATGTTGAATTTTGAGGGGAAATAATATCTCATGTTGACGACGGTCAGGCACTCATAGAACAAAACGAAAGAGGGCAGCCGCTGCGAGACCCACTCAGAATAACAGGCTAGCTGCGCGACCCACTCAGAATAACACGCTAGGACCATGGCGAACTTCGATACCGATTTTAAGACTGAATATAGCAAAATAACATTATAACAAAACAAAGTATAGAACGGATTAAGGTTACAGATTTGAAATACGGCTTTACGTAAAATTTTGAATATTGGAAATGCGAAAAAGAATCTCTTATAATAACAAAAGGACAGGCACTTATAACACAAATACCAAGATGGCGGCCGCTGCGAGACGGCCACTCGAAATTACAAGGTAGAACTTGGACGAAGTAATTGAAGAATAACACTGAATATAGCAGAAAAAAAATAGTAACATAAGAAAATATAGATCGGGCTAAGTTCAAAGAAACAAATAGTAGAATTTAAATAGGGGTATGAGGAATAGAAATAGAACAGGAACGACACATGTTGACAAATAGAAATATCACGTGACAGACCAAAACAAAGATGGCGTTCGATAAGTAGAGTCAAGTGCAATAGAAAAACAATTAAAAACAAAAGAAATATTGCGATACGGGATATCTAGGACAGGAAAAGAGAGCTTATCCGAAGGATAATCTCTCTAAAAATTATCTTGAAAAAGAAAAAAGATCAGATGGGATTCGAACCTACATCAGCACACATAGTCTGCATTCACAGTCCGACAATCCTATCCACTCGGCCACGTGGTCCCTGACTACACGTGGTGGCAAAATGAGAGTATGATTCTTGCTTTGCTCACGCCGCCATCTTTGAAAGGAGACGATCGAAAATAGCGAACAGGTCATTGGAAAAGGAGACCCCAAAAACACATTTAAACACAGAATATACAAAAGGGACAGCGAAAAGCTTGTACCGGACAACATACACATAAGGGAAAGACCAAAATTAACTTTGCAGACGGCTGGAAAACAGAGTTTAGCGCCGTCGGAGAACAATAGAAACAGGGCACTTGAACTGATGAAAATGGTACTTAGAATCTGAAGTGGCCCTTTGAAGTAAAGGCCATTAGATACAGGAATTTTCAGCGATGTAATCACTAGATGTAGAACGGCCAAGTGCTGCTAGAGCACGGGCGTTCAACACAAAAATGGGGAACTAATAGGAATGGATGTCGTTAATAGGTACCAGCACTGGAATAGTACTAGCGTTTCATGCCTTTAAGGTACTCTTAATGATACTTACCACTGGAAAGTTATCATTTATTAGGGATTGTCCAGGATCCTAAACATGAGTCTTCATGATAAAATTTAAATGGTAATAGTTGAATCAAATACCGTAAACAATAACGTTAAAAATACTGACCATCTCATAGGTATTGATATAGACTTGCTACAAGTCTGTGATATCTGGCTCTTTCACTGATCTAACCTGAGTTGATTTCACTCCAGGATAAATCCTCAAGGGGAACACACTTGAGCTCTAGTCTGTATCACATGTGTTCTCAACCGCAACTCATGAAAACAGTGCTTCCATCTATAGTTTGAGAGAGACATCAAACCTACTTAATATGTATAGTGGTGGGGGCATTATACCTAACACAGTCTGAGAACCAGGCTAGTATTGATACCGTTCTCAGAGGTATCCATCCCTGATAATGCAAAAATACTGAAATCCTACCTTTGGAAAATTTAGCAAGATATTCCTCTATTTCATCACTATCCCACTCCTCCATCGCTTCCATGGGGTACTTCCTGTTGTTCTTGTCGAAACAACCGATGTTGATCTCTTCGCCAGAATCGTCAAAGCCGAAGTCCTTGAAGTCCTGGCCCATCTGATCGTCATCCGCAATGGCGAAGGTCACGTCCTTCTGCTTGGTGGCAATATCGGCGACCTTGTTCCTCCACATCTGGGTCGCTGTAAGGTCAAAGGTCAAATACTGAGAGATATTATGGATACTGTATACCATGTCAATTTTGTGTATATAAGTAATGCGCGTTTGGCAGGCAGCTGCCTTGGTTGTACAGTTTATTTTTTGCAAATGGGTGTTGAATGACATGCTTTCAGGTTAATGTTATACGATACAAGCATAGGGAACGAATGTCCAAATAATGGTGTGCAGTTCAATAAATGCAGACTCTAGTGTGTGCAAAGTATGCATCAATTAAACTTCCCCAATATCAACACAGTATACAGTAATCCCTCACCTTTATCATAACCCCTAGAATATGTTTCGGGCTGTAAATAATAAAAATGTGGGGACATTTTCTTGTTTTAATGGTACATGGCTCGAAATTAAGGGGTGCTGGGAGACCAGGGCTCCCTTATAATGTCCTATGGGCTACGGCTCCCTCAAATTTCGGCAGGGAGCCCAAAGATGTACTGGTTTCTATACACAACACCTTTAAGTAGCTTTTGAATATGCAATTGGGCACCCTGGAGAAAAACTTAATTTCGAGCCCTGTGGTATGTCAAAATGTTCTTATTTCGAAAATCAAATCAAAAGGTTTTCAATATCAATTATAATCTATGGCCTGACTTACCTTTGCGGTGGTCGAAGGACCAGTCCACAGTATAGAAGACAAGGCAGAGGGGCCGCCGGGACTGGTAGAGCTTGTCCTTGGAAGTGTGGTCATACTGACCCACCAATGGCACGGAGTTGTCTCGGATGAACTGCTGGCATTGTGTTGGATTTGCATCGGTCTGTCAAGAGATATCAACATATAAATCATGTACTGTATATGCACTTTAATTCCCTGGAGCAGGTTTTATTAACACCGCTCACAATATAAATAAATGTACGAAATCAAGTCAGGGCTCGAACTTAAGTTTTTTTCCAGGGAGCCCAGTTGCATCTTTAAAAAGCTACATGAAGGTGTTGCACATAGAAACCAGTACATCTTTGGGCTCCCTGCAGAAATCTGAGGGAGCTGAAGGAGAATTCAAGGGAGCCTGGCACACCCTAATTTCGAGCCCTGCAAATCTATGTGCACAAATTGCTTCACTGAGTCAGCACTCTTAGATGGGAGGAAAGTGCAAATATTTAGCTATACCAATAGCTTTGAAATACAGTTAACTACAGTATCTATCTATGACTGCACTGTCTAAAAAGTTATTTTTGGTGATATCCTTGAAATCAGTATTTTTTAGAAATTATTTGGAAGATACAACTTTATTGGAACTCTTGGAAAGAAACTTCTTCAAATATATCATGCATCTTTGTATAATTCCAAAGTTATTTTCAAATGTACCACATTGGATCCACAGGCAAGAAATTCATGTTAAGAATTCTGATGGCACATTCTTCTTTAGAAGCTATGAGCATTGTATAGAAAAATCAATACCGAATACCAAATACTGATATAGAATCGGAAAAATTATTGTATTAAAAAAGTTAAGTATCGTATCATATTGTTTATGATTTGAAATTGACTTAATTGCTATATGGACATCGCTGTACTAAGGACGTTTTCAATATATTGGCAAAATATCTAAAGCGGACAGTTAACAAATTACCCAAATCAGGTAGCTGGCAGGCAGTATTTTAAAAAATATTGTTAATGCATCATATTGTTTAGAAGATATCAATATTGCGTTATATTGTGAAAATTTTCAAGGTGCCAATCCTTGGCCCTCCTACCTACCTGAGTAAAGGCGACTTGTTTCTGCTCATACTTGGTGTAGAATCTGCTTGGCATCATAGCCACAACACTTGGCACGCTGGCCTTGTAAAACTTGGCAACGTCTTTGTTGAATGTGTGCTTTAAGATGAAATCCTCTCTCAAATCATTACCTGTTGAAGTGAAAAAAATACATCAACATGTTTCCAAGGGGGAGTATGCAGTATGAACATTGAGGGCAAGTAACATTATGATTCCAATAGAAAAAAAAACTTGAGAAATAAGAACAATTGATATTTGTCGGTCATAGACATATCCAGAAAATAAATGAATTTTTAGAAAGGGGTTGTAAGATGTGGGTCATTCAATAGCATTGGTACTTTGTACAGGCTATCTGTCATACCTGGCATTTCAATGTCACTTCCACTTAGGACTGTCATTGATATGACAAGTATCAATCGCTTGAAATAATTTTACCAATTAATCGAAAAAAATATTATGTCAATTGTTATGTCAATTAATCGAAACACATTTTTTCAGCCTTTTACGCCATTTCTAGCCAACGCTTATAAGAATTTTGAAGAGAAACTCGAGTATTCAATCAAAAAGTGTTGAGAAAACCTTCATTGTCTTTGCATTGTGAGAATCTTAGGATCCTGACCACAAAAATAGTGTGGAACATGTGAAAATATTCTATTAGTGCAGTTCTTCAGAATCGAATCGAAATAATCGGAATCGAAAAATAAAATGTCAATGATCGAATCGAAAAAAAATGGATGTCAATGACAGTCCTACTTCCACTAAGGTGTTTATGTGATTGCTTTGGTATAACAAATAGTGATCTGATTGACAAAAAATCAATAACTTGTAATGTCTTTTGACTTCAACATTTTTTCTTCCTAAAAGAAAATCAAAAGGTTTTGATCAACTCATACACATTTCTCCTGGAACTATTCTCAGGTGAGTAGATGGAGAATCCAAAATTATACAATTCAGTCTTTTTAAAGACTTAATATTATCTAACAATTTACTTCTTTCAGTTTTCAGATCCCCAAGGAGAAACTTCGACAGAAGACTGCTATTAATATGAAAAGGTGAACTATCTTTGGGTGCTGTCAATAATTTCTTAATTTTCGCTTTACACTGGATTTCAAAAATATTCTCCTTGGCTGTCTAGAATTTTATTATGAAACAGCACTTACTAGCATCTTGGAATGTTTTATAAAGAGCATCCTCCGCACTCTCAAAGAAACCAACATGGACGTAGCGATCGACGGCCTGATCGAGAAGTGCCTTCATGTCCTTCAGGTTGGTGACTTCCTTTGATGCGTCTCCCGCCTGCTTCTGCATGTAATCCACAATACCTGAAAAACAAGGTAAAGGTATTCAGTTTACAGTCTTGTATCCACCGAAGTGCTCACACAAACTTCCTTCTCTAGCCGGCCTGTACACACGGAGACCATTTCAATACCCTAGGGATATTCCAGAGTAGCTGGCAACATATAGTGAGCAAGCTCTAAACACTGCCTTATATAATGCTACATACCCATTTTTCAGCTGGGTAGATTGAGGCAATATGGAATAAACTGTCTTGCCCAAGGACAGATCGAAGTGCCCAGGTTGGGAATTGAAACAGCTACCTACTGATTATTAGTCCAACAACTACTGTAAAACCCTTTATTACCACGCACATTTTTATTCACGCAACTGCCGTCTGAATCTGATTGCAACCATTTAATCACACGCATCAACTGTATAATTGCTAGATGGGGCATTGTTATGCTACTTTGAACTTATGTCAGCGCAAGTAATATACGCGTTATCATCACCTAGCGCGAAATGCGTGAAATTAAAAGGAGCGCAATAATAATAGGTTTTACAGCGAGATGCTCATATAATTCACAGTATCTGCAAAATAATACAGCGATGCTCATATAATCCACAACACCTGAAAAATAATACAGCGATGCTCATAATCCACAATACCTGAAAAACAATACAGCGAGATGCTGATATAATCCAGAATACCTGCAAAATAATACAGCGATGCTCAGATAATCCACAATACCTGAAAAATAATACAGCGAGATGCTCATATAATGCACAATACCTGAAAAATAATACACAATGCTCATGTAACCCACAATACCTGGGAATTATACAACCAACCTCATGTTATCCACAATACCTGCAAAAAAATACAGAAATTCTCATATAATTCACAATACCTGAAAATAATACAACCAAGTTCAAGTAATCTACAATACCTGTAAAATGACACAGATGTGCTCATGTTATCCACATATCCTGAAAAATATCTTTTTAATCCCTTTTTGAGTACTTGCAAGGATCACCTAGATCGGAACTAACAACTCTACTTAAGATTTAGTGAAAACTTCTTATTTCACCGTTGTTCTTAAAAGAATAGGAGATCTCGATAGCAGTAAGATTTTTAGAGGTACTTTGGGAACACCTACCATACTGAGTCCTTTCTCCCTTGTACTCGTACTTGACTCCCTTGCGGAATATGAACATGGTGGGGTATCCTGAGACGCCGTATTTCTGACTGATTTCCGGCTCCTTAGTTGCGTCGACGGTCGCCAGGGGGATGGGCGGAGTTCCATCCTTCAGCTGCTTGGCGGCCTTCTCATACTCGGGGGCCAGCTGCTTACAATGACCACACCTGAAGGTGGCAAGGAGAAGGAGAAAAATAAGGAATGGGACAATCATTGAATACATCAAAACATAAGTAGGTTGTACTAGGACTGTCATTGATATGACAAGTATCGATCGATCGAAATAATTTTTTCAATTAATCGAAAAAAAAGATTATGTCAATTGTTATGTTAATTAATCGAAACACATTTTTTCAGCCTTTTACGCCATTTTTAGCCAACACCAATAAGATTTTTGAAGAGAAACTCAATTATTCAATCAAAAAGTATTGAGAAAACCTTCATTGTCTTTGCATTGTGAAAATCTTAGGATCCTAGCCACAAAAATAGTGTGGAACATGTGAAAAAATTCTATTAGTGCAGTTCTTCAAAATCGAATCAAAATAATCGTAATCGAAAACAAAAATGTCAATGATCGAATGGAAAAAAATGGATGTCAATGACAGTCCTAGGTTGTACGAAAACAGTGAATTGGTATTTAAGTATGGCACATCCAGAAAAGTCACTTTCATGTTCATTCTATCACACCTTTTGCGGGGCAGGTCAAAATTGTGTCAGGCAGGTAGAAATTAAAGTTTACCTGCCCTACTCGGCAAGTGCCTTAAAAGGAAATGTTGAGCCCTATATATATATATATATACATATACATATATATATATATATATATATATATATATATATATATATATATATATATATATATATATATATATATATATATCAGGGCTCGACATTAAGGCTAGCCCTGTAGCCCCGGGCTAGTTATTGAAAGTCAATAAATTCTACCTGTGAGTAGCCCTGAGGGGCTAGATAGAATTAGAAAATCAGCGCTTAAAAATTATGAAGCCCACCTTTGGCTCTGCATACCTGGATGATAATTTAACTCAATTTACCACAATACACTGTATTCTTTTCATGTTATCAACAGAGGCTATGATATCAACAGAGATCACTATTTCAAAAGAGTTGTCATTAATATCAGGGCTAGCAAAAATACTTTAGGGCTAGTAAAAGTTTCGGTAACTAGCCCTGCTGGGCTTATGAAGTTTTTTCTTAATGTTGAGCCCTGTATATATATATATATACATATGTACATATGTATATATATAATATTATATCAACTTACCATGGTGCGAAGAACTCAACAAGGATGATGTCAGCATTGTTGATGGTGTCATCAAAGTTGTCCTTGGTGAGGGTAAGGACAGCGGGAGGGGGAGGCGCCCAGTTGGGATCGGCACGATCTTTCATGTACGCCACAATGCCTGTAGACACAAAAACAAACACAAAAATATGTCACAAAATACCAGTTGTAGAATGGCAGAATATCCAATGAATTTATGTGTATCAATTGACTTGTAACTTAAGTTGCAAATGAAAAATTCATACAAAAGAACACAATCGTTTAACACATCAAAAGATCATGAGACTAAAGCGAAATATTAGGCATGACATGAACTTGTTATCAGGATATTTCTGTTGGATGAAAATTATAGAAACATTCACGATAGACTCAGTAGTCGTAATAGTCAGGAAAAAATAGGGTGGGTAGGTTGTTAAAAAAAACTTTTTTGATTATATTTTTGTTCAGAAATGTCTTTTATAAGTGATTTATCTTAATTTGGAGTTGGAAGGGCGAATTTTTTTTTTAGGGCAGTGATTTTTTGAGTAAAAACTTGTTAGGGTAGGGGTACAGGAAATAATCAACATTTTTAGGCCTAAACTAGTAGTAGTTGTGATTAGTAGTAATGCATAATCCATTAAACCCATCAATGCTTTTAAAGAGTTCCCCTTACAAAGTGTTGTCGGCATCTTAAATACTTATGACAATAACTTAGCAATAAAATGCTTCCAAAATATTTCAAGGAGAGTTGTTGGTAGTGTTCTAATAATATTTCCCAAAATATGCCTTTTCTCGAAAGATTTTGTCAAAATATCACTGAGCATCAATGGCACTCACTCACCTGCTTCATTTCTAGGCCCAGTATACTCCGAATCAACTCCTTTCTTGAAGAGCGTGAGTGTCGGGTAACCTGAAACACTGAATCTGCAACAAAGAAGCAAAGAAAGACATTTAATTTCATATAAGGCACATAACTTATCTTCTTCCCCAACCCCATAAGAAATAGTGGTAATATCATATTGAGGTAACTAGTAATTACTTTAATATCTCGTATAAAATGTGTGACAATATGAGGTTTATAAATCAGTAGTGTTTAACAATGATACAAAGCTGATTGTAAAAAATAAGTTCTTAGGAAAATGCTCCTTAACCTTTCAAATGCCACAGACGCATATAAGCATTTGTGGTAACACTGAGCTAGAGAACTATGTACACAAACATACATAGCTCGAAAATTAGTCAATTAGCTGTCAGACTGTTGTGCTTAATTGAAGGTTCTTTTTGATATGCCACATGATGTTGGTGGACCAAAATACTATAAGATCATCAAACATGAACAGCCTGGTATTGGAATTTGGCCAATAATCCATATTATAAGTTAGTACCAGTCTATCAGACATTTGGGGAAAAAAAGTACAACTTGGACTTTCAATGATTAGTTGTCTACCTCTGAGCAAGGTCATTTTCCTGTGTGGCATCCACCATGGCCAAGGTAACCGGAGGGTCATTGTCTTTAAGTGTTGCTGCAGCCCTCTTGTACTCAGGAGCAAGCGATTTGCAATGGCCACACCTACAAAGGAGAAGATAAACTTTTGACATGTAAAACTTTTGTAAATTGTGCACTGCTCAGTTAGCCTCAGTAGGCTTAAACGGGACTTAAACCCAAGTTCTATCCTGCTGTGTACTGTAGGTGTAGAGTTGGATAGCGTTCAGAGGGTCATCAAATGCCAGAGAATGTTATGGTGCACTTCACTAAGTGTGCTGAATAGTTCATTCAGATTTCTTTGTTGTTTTATGCATGAAATTTTTAAATGAAAAAGTAGCCTTTTGTGTTAGCGTTGAATCCTGTATATAGGTAGTTTCTAAATTTCAGGTGCAGTAAAATTATCCAACGTAAAATCATAGGCCAAAAGGTATTATGTATTATGAGGATTTGGCGAAGTTTAGTAGCTATACCTGGGAGGGCAGAAATTCTGTCTTTGCACTCATAAAACAGGTATTCGTGCTTAGTGAGTATATTTCGAATCGTGATGCATTTTACTTCCATTGTTTTAGCACAGACAAATGCCAGGATTCTAGCCAGGATTAAGAAACTGAGTGGCAAAAAACTGGCAACTGTAACATTTTTGGGCTTCCTATTTTTCAAGGGAGACCGCATTATACTCAGATTACAACAATAGATATGCATTTACTTATTCAAATTGGACTTACATTGAAAAAAAAATCAATTTTAATGCTTGAAAATGAGATTTATAAGAATTGGGTCTTGGGTGTCCTGAAGGGTGATTTCTGAGGTTTGTGTGTCCAAATGTCATTAAGACGCCCAAGACTATAATCAGAGCCTCAGAGGTAATAATTGCTTGTGCAATGTTGGATATTGTTACCTCTAAGTATGTACCGCATAGTTGAATGCACAAATATCAAAAGAAATATCCCACAGAAATTCTGAGAAGGACAAGACAGCCATAAATTCATATTTTCTGTAGAAAGGAGTAAGGCTCATATCTAGGAGCTTGGAATGTAAGCTTAATAAATGACTCACCAGGGGGCATAGAATTCAACGAGCACTGTATCCCGAGAGTTGATGACCTCGTCAAAGTTCTTTGTGGTGAGAATTAAGACGTCGCCGTCTTGCCCTGGAGAGTCCCCTCCTGCCTCCTCCGCTGCCTTCTCAGACTCCTCTAATTCTGCAAAAAAACAACCGAGAATTTAACTCAATACTGGGATCACCATACTTCGTCCTCAACCTTGGAAAAGTTTTGGCACTGTCTCTCTCTCCTCTGTATAAATGCACATTCTTGTTAATGAATTAATAAACATAAGAATATATGAAAACAGCAGTCCTAGCCAAGTCTAGCCTATGTTCAAATTTGATCACATTTATCGAATTTCAGAATTTGAGGGCCCAGTGAGACCCTGGGCTGACAAAACATTACCTTTCTTAAGTAATAATTCTTGATATGATTTAGGCCAAAAAAAAGTTTGTTTCATGTAACCCTACCCTAACCAGAGCATATATACCTTTGCATGAGGACAATGATTTTTAGCATGTTTCATCTATTTCCAACTTCCCTAACAAGTTTTTTACTCAGAAATATCCCTACCTTAATTTTTTCCGCCCTCCCAACCCCCAATCAACATAAAACATGTACATAAAACACCCATTTATGAACAAAAATATAATTAAACAAAAAAATCATAATTTTACTGACCTACCTTAACCTTCCCTATTTCTTTTCAGACTGTTACAGGAAACAAATAGTTTTTTTCTAGGCGTTATCATTTTATCTGATAATTTAAGTAACATTTGCAAACCGTATGAATTGGCTGACCCTAAATAACCATAAACTTCACACAAAAAACAGGACAAAAGCACACACATTTTACAGAGCGATAATAAAGGCTTAGAAACAAAAATAGATCACTTCTTACTGCTAGTTGCATAGTGAACCTGCTCAAGCCTGCAGAACCCTTAACAGGCTTGAAAAGATTGACTATATATATATGATATTTTCAAATTGATCATTTTTTGGATATATTGAACAAAATAGAATTGTTGTCCACGAATCACAACTTTAATTAATCGCAGTTTAAACATCTTACCAGCGACTTAGCCAGGACACGTCCTGCCGGTCTTATGGACAGGTACTAGTTTCCTAAAAAACCTCTTGTTTGGAGAGTCAAAGAAGTCTATGGAAATATTTCAATTTTGACATTTAGGGGTGATAACCAAATTTATCTTCCTAACAATCCATCATCTAGGGTATAGCTGAAGTGTAAATTACTGTTTTTGACACACTAGGCTATTAATTGTAGCTGGTATCAGGGTTTGAAGTAGATTACTAGCTAAATCTGGACAGGGAGAAAATTTAGAATTGCTGTTTTGGACAGGCATTTTTGAAATCCTGGCTAAGACCCTGTATCTTAAGCCTATTTCACACATACACGACTGTGAACACGACTGAACACGATTTTTCAGTCGTGTTCAGGCGTATGAAAGACGTGTTCACTTTCGTGGTCAGTCGTGTTCAGGCGTGTTCGGGCGTATGAAGGACGTGTTGCCGGAAAAATCGTGTTGGATTTTTGAGCATGTTCAAAAATCCAACACGATTTTTAATGGCTTTTATGGCCCATTAACAGGCGTATGAGAGGCGTATGGAAGGCGTGTTTGACCGTATGAAGGGCGTGTTCAGGCGTATGAAGGGTGTGTTCACTTTTGGCCATGGATACGACTGAACACGTCCTTCATACGCCTAAACACGACTTTCATACGCCTCCCATACGCCTGAACACGTCTTTCATACGCCTGCCAAATCCCGCCAAATCTCGTCACGTGATACGCTCTCGTCGGCCATCTTCACATTTACATACAATAACATGAAGAAGTTGCGAGGCCGTTGTACTAGGGGTGTTTCCACTCGGAAACCCCTCACAGGGCCCCGTAACCCCGTAACAACATTCGTATGAAGACATTGACTTTGGAAACAGTATTTCAAAAATACACCTATATATTCGATTCCTCTGAATGAACTTCTAAATGAAATATAAAATTTGACATCAGAACCCTCCTTCTTTGTACTGTATATGCTTGAATTGTATATAGTATGCCATAAACAAACCCACATATGATAGTCAAGCATCATGCCCTTGATCGGATGGAATGATATGATATGTGATGATTAAATCACCCAGATTAAACCAGTTAAACCTTGTTAGATAATTCCCTTTCCGATCTATTTTTTAAATTAATTTCACCAGGAAGAGAAGTTAAGTCGTATGGACATCGTGTTCGGGCGTATGACAATCGTGTTCACTGAATCTAGTCGTATGAGCATCGTGTTCAACTGTATGACACACGTATGGACAACGTGTTCAGGCGTATGAGAGGCGTATGGGTAACGTGTTCAGGCGTATGGAGAACGCGCACAGGCGTATGAGAGGCGTATGAACATCGTATGACACACGTGTTGTACCGTGTTTACTCAACTAATTAGCGTGACGAACACGACTTTGTCAAAATTCTACAGTCGTGTTCAGTCGTGTTCACAGTCGTGTATGTGTGAAAGTAGCTTTACAGTTCTTACTCATTCATTCCCCACAGCAAAGTTATTTTCATCATATACATATCAAAGCTTCCAAACATATTAAGGTATTCGGTTTATAGTCTTGTAGGTGAACTCTATATATAGATGCAAAAAACAGGTTAAAAGATTGACACTGAAAATACATTACATTTCAAATACAAGATAGCCATGCATACACAAGTAAATTGCTGACACAAAATCAACAACATCTACATTCCGACTAACCATCAAAATCATCTTCCTCCTCTTCACTCAATAAATCAATACCTGATAGATGGAAAGAAAAGAATTAGTAATAGTACCTATATTATAGTCCTAGAGGTATTTTCACGAAGTATTAGGGTGGAGAATATTTCAAGTCATAATAGGATCTAGATGCAAATGTGCAGGCGTACTGAAAGTCGTCTAAATATTGAATTTACCTTAATTTAGCCAGGGCTCGAAATTAAGTTTTTTTTCAGGGATACCAATTGCATATTCAAAAGCTTCTGTAAGGTGTTGACTACAGAAACCAGTACATCTTTGGGCTTCCTGGCAAAATTTGAGGGAGCCGCAGGACAATTGGGCTCCCAGCAACCCTTAATTCCAAGCCCTGTTAGCATTGTCATTTTTCCTCTCTGTCATTATAGTTACTAAGTCATTACTAGCTCTTCATAAACAGTTAAGGGAAACCTGAATACGCAGCCAAAACCACTGAGCTAGATATGCTGGCTACAACTACAAGCCCATGTTACATTTATCTGAGAATAAACACAACCCCTCACCTGGGCTCACAACGCCATAATATACAAGTTTGTAGTAATGTTAAATCTGCAACTGTTCATCTTCAGGGGCTGTTTAGATGAAAACTTCCTTGTAATTCATGATACGTTTTTTTTTATATCTTGAAGACAATTAATTACCTAAAATTTGACTTAATTTAGTAAATCACAGCAACTTGAAAGTTTGTTGCAGGAACTATCACCTCAAGTCATTACATGGTATCATAGATTCTATACAAGTTATCAGGAATTTGGAAATCATAATGTCATTCATAGGAATGTGGTCCCCTCAAGTTAGGCATGGCCCTGTTCTATGGGGATTAATAAGAGATTGCTCAGAACTGCTCCCATCCCTATGGATAGGCAGTATTATGTGTCCAGATCAGAACGGTCAAGGTGTGCATACCAGCAATGAAATGCTATGTTAATAGTGTTTGGAATCTGTCACAATTTAAGGTCAACCACCGGTCCATCTGAACCACTTATGATTGATTAATAATCAAAGTTGTGCAAACAAGGTTTTCCATGCCGCCATTACTATTTACCTCACATCATAAGGTACCTCAAGTCATAAGGTGTTGCTTCGAAACATCTATATATATATAGATGTCATATAGTCAAGATGCGGTACCCTATGACGCGAGGTAAATATTAATGATGGCATATTTACAGTGAACGCTCAGAGAGATGGATTCGCTTCATCCACCTCTCTAATTTTGTTTATTCTGGCCGGATGGAATACCGAAAGTCCACTTATTTTTTTGTATGGAATTTTTAAACAAGTTTTTTTTTGTTTGAATATGGAAAATTGCATTTGATCATCATAATCAGAGGCACAAACAAACCCTGTTCAGCATGGTTGAACAAATGTAAGAACACTATGTTAATAAAAATATTTATAAATAGATCATAAGTTGTCTTGATTGTGATTACAAACGTCAATCACCAGATACAGAATCAGCAGAAGTCGCTCAACAGCCTTGGCATGACTACTAGTTCAGATTTGACGACAATCACTAAAGAGGTGCGTTCTGCCCGTGTGCAACTTATATAATGTAAACAATGTAAACAAATATGAGCGCCCTCATTCGTCTCTCATTGTGACATCACACTGAGGCAAGATAAGGTGTCCAGAGTTTTATAATGGACTGCATGGTAATTGGTCTGTGGCGACCAATCCATGTTCTACTCATCTAAGCTGTGATACACTGCGTAACATACTTTTTTGTCTTTTCTTTCCTACTGACAATTGTAAGTCAATCGATATGGATTATGTAGTGCAATTGCACTTGCAGCATGATGTATCTATTGATTGCACTTCAGTTCACCTTTTCCACGGTTATACTGCCAACATTAATTACACTGCACTTTATTTCTGCGTGCACAACCGTGACACTGTGGAAAACCTACACCAGCATGAGGATATATGTACCAATGGACTACGGGTAACAATCAAACCATAGATAAGAACCTCCAACTGGTAACCATAATCTGATAATTCCGTATTGTTGTCAGTAGTCTAACCGGCTTCGCCTTCGGTACGCCCACCTCCAACTTGAGTGTGATTTCTGCAGATTTTGAGCAAGGATTCGGGAATCTGAACTCACTTTCAGGGACATCTTCTTTCGTTTGATCTTCCACATCTTCTTCAGAGCAAACTCTTGATGCACTGATGAATAAAAGCCCCAACAGGAGGAACAGGGTTAGTCCTTTACGCTCTGCCATGCTTCCAAACAGGTGCCGAACAACATACGTGGATGAACCAGCGGAAATTCTTACGCGCAGTATATAGTTCTTGATACGTGGCAATATCTACCCTTGTTATATGTAAAAATAGGTGCTTAAAAACACTAAAGTACAATAATCAATGATGGACATAAATGATCTGATGAATGGGTGGATGAGAAACTACTTTTAAGGTAATACTTACAGTAAATAGTTCTTGCGCATTAATATACATGTTCAGAAATTATCCAATCAAATTTTGCCATGTTCCTTGGGACGACCAACAAAATCATTTCACGTCAGCCCTTTCAGAGAGCGGTCGCTGTTCCTTGCCACGATGCGTGTCCTCATACAACCGCAATTGACAGATAAAATGAAGCACCTGATGCGATGCAATAATTGTTTTAGGTTGATGACCCGCTCCTGCGCCCACACTCCGCTCAAGCGGGGGAAAACACATTACCAAAATCACAACATCTTAGACAAATGCCTGTAAGTGTGGGAAGCCGCCAGGTGGCGGGACTCGCTGCATGCGGGTCACTGCAGTGCACCAAGCATGATTGCATGTATTGGCGGCTGCTCCCCCAAATCTCCCTCTGACTTCCTCTGGCTATTCTGGGACAGCATGGTGCCGTCTAAGAGTTCCAAGCACATGAACAGTCAATGACACGAGTGAAGCACTGTTATACATTTCATGCGGCATAGCTGCGCTGGGTAACACAAGTATGCGCCTGCTGCGCATGGTTGTCACAAGGGTGCATCTCCCTGCCCTGTTATCTTTCTGCGGACTACCCTTACCCCAAGGTATATGGCGAGCGGAAATGGGAACTATTAGGCATATGTTAATATCAATATATATTTTCGATGTTAATAAATCATTTAAAATATCAAAAGTGCATTTTTTCCAAAGACGATTTATTAATTTTAATCAGTGCGTTATGGATAATATGATGAGGCATGGCCTCGACGACGAGCGAAGCTCTTAACAATAAAATAGCTGCAATTTTCTACCCGTAGTGCCAGCATGTCCCGGGGGGGGGGGGGGGGGGGGGGGGGGGATTTGGTATTTAGGGGGTACATTAAGGCTAATTATCAAAATTTAAAGATACCCCTAAGGCCTAAAGCACTGACTTATGGCCAAAAAAGCATCCTCATTTTTTTAAAACGCTGACTTTTTCCAATATAAAAACACCCCTTCTTTTATCTAAACAATGACATTGGATGAACGGGAACACGTATTTTATCTTAAGATTTTATAATCCTCTGCCTGTTCAGTTTGCGGCAGCAGACTCGGAAGCCCACGTCACTTCGGGGAGTCATTCGGCGTCAGAGCCACATATATTTCGTGGATTGTTAGGGGATTTTCACCCCCCATACTTCGTACCTGGTTCCAAAAAAATACCCTTTTTATACAAAATCGCGGACATTCAGAGGTCTTAAAAAAGACCCCTTCTTTCGCGAAATACGTAAGGAGGGTGCGGCCCCCTCTGTACCTGAGAGCCCCACAATAGCCCCCCCCCCCCCCCCCCCCCCCCCCCACGCGCAGCATGTATTGCGAACTATGTAGTTAATGATGCGTGGCGCGCTTGTATCACGTTCGCTATTTGGCGCCAGTTTCGAAGGAAAATGAACGCTGCACGTCACAACACACGCACATTACCATTGTTGAATTAGTGTATAGGCCTCACGATAAAACGCGTATATTTCTATTCTTTGTCCGCAACCTTGGGTCGTTAAAACATATCCATAGTTCATATGTTGTAGGACATTGAGCTGGGCCTGGGAATGGGCATAACAAAGCTTAGTGTTTAACCACTTCACGCGACTCCGTCTGACGTCACTTCCTTTTTAACAGCGGGACCCGGACGTACCATAAATTGATCGATGGAAATTTAAGGCCATCGTCCTACTGACAACAATGAGGTATCTCGCGCATTACCATTATCCGATCTTCGCTCGGTATCAATAAATCATTTTTTGATGTCCATAAATGCATGATATTGATTGAATTCCATTAATCATTAATTGACAAATCAATCATTTATGAATATCAAAGTGAGCGTGTGCATTTTGTTATAAAATGGATTATTGATATCAATTAATAAATTATTTAGGGATATATCCCACAAACAATATTGATATCTTCAACAATGAATGGAAATCTTGGACAAAAATAGTTGCATTCAATATGACAAATAGAAAGGAAAAATCTATAGACACCATATCATATCAACACATATATTGTATACATTGCCGCTTCTATATGGCAAGCCGAAGTGCCCTAAAGTAAGCATTTATGGAATTCCATAAATGATTTATGGAATTCCATAAATGATTTATGGAATTCCATAAATGATTTATGGAATTCCATAATTGATTTATGGAATTACATATATCATTTATGGAATTCCATAAATCATTTATGGAATTCCATGAATCATTTATGGAATTCCATAAATGTCATTTAATTATGGAATTCCATAAATGATATATGTAATTCCATAAATCAATTATGGAATTCCATAAATGCTCACGTTTATGGAATTCCATAAATCATTTATGGAATTCCATAAATGATTTATGGAATTCCATAAATGATTTATGGAATTCCATAAATGTCATTTCATTATTGAATTCCATAAATGATTTATGGAATTCCATAAATCATTTATGGAATTCCATAAATGTGCTTAATTATGGAATTCCATAAATCATTTATGGAATTCCATAATTAAACAGCATTTATGGAATTCCATAAATCATTTATGGAATTCCATAAATCATTTATGGAATTCCATAATTAAACAGCATTTATGGAATTCCATAATTCTTTGTTTTGCTCACCCCCCAAAAAACAATGAAGCCTCCCCTTCCCTCTAAAAAGCTTTCCAACAGATGTACTTGTAACATGTAGAGACCACATTGAGCGATAATTGGGAGTTTTGCATAGTTATGTAATCTTAGGACACCTCACTGAGCGATTTGTGGGCTAAAAACAAAAACCCAGTCCCTCCACATTCAGAGAGCACCATATTTAAATTAATTATTGAATAAAGTTGTATATTATATATCTCCATTTATAGGCCCCCCAGTTTTCACTTGGGACCATGCAGATACACCCCAGGGACACATCATTTCGTTGTCTGAGGCCATATAAGAAATCACCAAAACATCTTTTAGACTTAATCACACAAAAAAAGAGTTTGACATAGCTCTACACGATCTAGCACAATAATATTTAGATCAGTTTCTGCAGTAGCTGCCATTTTAAAACAAGTGACCTTCAGGGATGTCCTCTATTGCTAGGGAGAAAGCATTATTTAGCATATTTAGTTTTGAAAAAAAACTATAGGTGTCACTTATTTATGGAATTCCATAAATACATACATTTATGGAATTCCATAAATGATTTATGGAATTCCATAAATGATTTATGGAATTCCATAAATGATTTATGGAATTCCATAAATGAGTGCAATTATGGAATTCCATAAATGATTTATGGAATTCCATAAATGATTTATGGAATTCCATAAATGTCATTTAATTATGGAATTCCATAAATGATTTATGGAATTCTATAAATGATTTATGGAATTCCATAAATGTGCATAATTATGGAATTCCATAAATGATTTATGGAATTCCATAAATGATTTATGGAATTCCATAAATCATTTATGGAATTCCATAAATACCATTTATTTATGGAATTCCATAAATGATTTATGGAATTCCATAAATGATTTATGGAATTCCATAAATGATTTATGGAATTCCATAAATATCATGCAATTATGGAATTCCATAAATGATTTATGGAATTCCATAAATGATTTATGGAATTCCATAAATGATTTATGGAATTCCATAAATGATTTATGGAATTCCATAAATGTTAGCATTTATGGAATTCCATAAATGATTTATGGAATTCCATAAATCATTTATGGAATTCCATAAATACCATTTATTTATGGAATTCCATAAATCATTTATGGAATTCCATAAGTCATTTATGGAATTCCATAAATCATTTATGGAATTCCATAAATACATTTATTAATTATGGAATTCCATAAATGATTTATGGAATTCCATAAATGATTTATGGAATTCCATAATTCATTTATGGAATTCCATAATTCATTTATGGAATTCCATAAATGCTTACTTTAGGGCACTTCGGCTTGCCATACTTCTATAACCTTGTCTTATATTATAGCGCACAGCTATGAAAATACCTAGGCTTGGAAAACACACTATGTACAATGAGAAGCTGTTTATGTGGCTTTAAAGTGGTCCCGGTTCACAGCAGGGAGCCGGGACCAAATCCAGGCTCATCAACCACTAGAAAACTATGGGGCGCCGTTTGTAACATGCACACTTTTGTCGACAGAAGCAATTTTGTCGAGACAGAAGTCTAAAATGTAACATTTGGCGAGTGGTTATCCCATGTGTCACACAAAAGTAATTTTGTCAGACAGAATTACTTTTGTTTAACAAAAGTTACTTTTGTTGACAAAAGCAAATTTTGTCACGACAAAAGTACTTTTGTTCAACAAAAGTTACTTTTGTCGACAAAAGTAATTCTGTCTCGACAAAAGTAATTCTGTGTCGACAAAATTACTTCTGTGTCCACAAAAGTAATTTTGTCTTAGTGTCGTGCAGTGATGGCAGATGGCGGGCATGATCGAATAGACGAGTTGAGGCATCTCCAACGCTCGATCGAAATGCAGTATCTCGTTCTAGATACTGCAGCCCGATCGAGATGTTTTGAAGAGTATTACGATCTACATGTACATGTTTGTGCGCCATCTTGGATTGGACAAGCAGACGATAGCGGGTACGAGTTTTGGAAGATCACGAAATATGTCACTGGGTTTGCTGTGTGTCTATTGTGGTGTTTTGTGTATGAATAGTGTGTGTTTATTTTGGCGTGTTTTGTAGAAGTGGGGAGGGAGTAATTGGGGAAATTCGAAAGGTTTTGTGGGTGAATAGGTGTAGCGTGGCAGCGTTTTTTTGGCGGGAAAACAAAAGCTGGATAGAGAGGGAGTAAAGTAGAACGAAAGTTGATTGTTTTAGTAGAATCTCAATTGTGCCCATTTGTGGGTGAGAGAAAAATGAGTAGAAGGAATAGTAGGGATGGTGGGAAGGGGAGAAGAATTTTTGGTTGAGTGTGAGAAGTGTAAGCAGTGAATTAGAGGGGATAGTTTGGGACTAGACGGAGAAAGTGAACTGAAAAAGATAAGTTTTGTGTGTAGAGCATGCATTGAAGGGAAAAGGTGGAAGAAAGAAGAGCTCTGGGGAGTTGAAGAAGAAGGCAATGGAGTTGGCAAAAAGGGAGGGAGGGGAGAAGGAAGAGGAAATGGGAGTATGGAGGAGGGATAAGGAGAGAAGGATGGGAGAGTGGGAAAAACGAGTGCAGAGGTTAGGAGAGAAGGTAGAAAAAAATGGAAAAGAGGGGTGAAGGACAGGAAGAAAGTGGAAGGGATGAAAGCCCAGGTAAAAGAGGGAGAAAAGGAGGGAAGGATAGAGAGCAAAGGGGAGGGGGAAAAACGAGAGGAGTCATGGGGAAGGAGAAGGACAAAGAGGGGACGGAGGCTGCAAGATAGTGGAAATAATTGGGACAGCGGAAAAGGGGTGGAGAAGAGAGGAGAGAGGGTGATATGAGAAAAGAAGATAGAAAGGAGGATGATGAGAGGGTGAGGGAGAAAGACAATATAGGAGAGGGTGAGGGAGAAAGGCAATATGAAAGAGGATGAGGAGAGGGTGAGGGAGAAAGGGGATAGGAAAGAGGAGAGGGTGAGGGAGAAAGGCGATATGAAAGAGGATGAGGAGAGGGTGAGGGAGAAAGACGATAGGAAAGAGGATGAGGAGAGGGTTAGGGAGAAAGACGATAGGAAAGAGGGTGAGGGAGGAGGACAAGGGGAAGGGGGGAGAAGTGGGGATGGAAAAAAGGCAAATGACACAAGGGTGTGTTGTATGCTTACATGTTTCAAATCACTGTGTAACACATTTTTGGTTCATACTAATCGTAGTATTAAGCGAGTAAGAGGAAGGGAGCTACGTAGGTAAGTGAGAGATGCGGAAACAGGTTGGCATGGAGGAAGTAGCGGGGAGATGGTCTGTTGAGAGTTACACTTTGGATAAGACTGTTGAAATTAACAAATAACGCAGTTTATATGTGGGGTTTTTGAGGGGTTCATATGTGTGGGGTTTTATATATATGTGTAGGACAGGAAGACAGGGAGGGGGCAGACCAGATACTTGGTAGGATATCTGTATAGGACAGGAGGACGGGGGAGGGGACTGACCGGATGCAGGATGCATGACAATAAGTATGGGGGGATAGGGAACATGAAGAGCAACAAGGCCCGGGGGTGACGAGTGGCCTGGGTGGTAGGGGAGACCTCCGTAGGTCCTCCTTCGGGAGTCGACCCCGTGGGAACAATGCGGTTACGGATCTCAAACATCAACAACAACAACAACAAAATTTCATTTCTTGCCTGTATTTTGAGCTTGTAATTGCCCCATCACGAGTGTAAGCTTATACTTCCTATTTCTTCATTGACACACTCGGCCGGTATTAGTTCGTCCAGCCACACGTTAGTGTATCGAATGCATGTGCTCGAGTCGGCGAGTGCTTCAACCAGTCTATAGTCGGATGGCACACGCCATCTATAACCGATGCAAGGCACTAGAACAGAATTCTGAATGTAACACTTGGCGAATGGTCTCGCCAAGTGTAACACAAAAGTAATTTTGTCTCAACAAAAGTAATTTTGTCTATGACAAAATTACTTTTGTTGACAGAAGCAATTTTTGTCAAGACAAAATTACTTTTGTCTGACAAAATCAACTTTTGTCTGACAAAAGTCACTTTTGTCTGACAGAAGTAATTTTGTCGTAGACAAAATTACTTTTGTCGTAGACAAAATTACTTTTGTCAGACAAAAGTGACTTGTTGGACAAAAGTGACTTTTGTTGGACAAAAGTGACTTTTGTTGGACAAAATTTGCTTCTGTCAACAAAAGTATGGATGTTACAAACGGCACCCCATAGAAAACATGAGTTTCTAGTGGGTGGTTGTTGCAAAGCTTTGGCCTTGGCGGCCTCAGCTTTTGCAACAAACACCTACGTCTCGGCTATAAATCTGCACCAAGGCTCAGCGGCGGATCTTAATCCATATAACATGTTAACATAGTTATGGATCCATAACTAGAACACACCACTACCCGCTTATATTCAACTATATTGATTTGATAACTGCATAACCATATCATTTACGTACATCATTTCGTACGTCATGACGAACGAATTTTTTTAAAGAACTACGTATACTGCACATGCGTGTGCAATTTAAAAAAAATTAAAAAATTGTCGGTTGGTTGATTCACCAGATTTAAATGTCGGTTTCGACCTCTAGGAGTCTTCAGGACAGTGTGAATCTGTTTAACTCATCCATTGCTATTATACTTATCTCGGCGCATAAGTGCGAGAACAGTAATGTATGGAACGCCATATGACCAAATATTCAACATTTCGAATGTACGATGCAACCTGACTGATTACGCACCAACATGGCGAATACACACCAACATGGCGAATACGCACCAACCTGCATTCGTCAATATCATTTGGCCAGATATAGAAGAATGCAAGTTGGTGCGTATCTGCGTGTGCATGTTGATGCGTATTTGCCGTCCACTTCCGTCGCATTTTAAGGGGAGAACCTATGGTGAAGGGGAAACTCCTTGCCATGTTATCCATACAAGGATGGAATCTGTGTTTAATGGAAGTACGGGAATTTAGGTATTTGGACCATCGGACATGAACAGAGAGTCATGAATACATTTAGGCACAAATCTGAAGAAATTTAGGGTATTAACAAAAACGAATAACATAAATAATAGCAGATAAGAGGGGCACATATGACCAAAAATAACGCCTTCTAGGTCTATTACTTTGAGCATCGGACTTGAAGAGAGAGTCATAAATATATCTAATCACAAATCTGAAGAAATTAAGGGTATTATAGTCTGTCTGACTTGGTTGGGCTAACAGCAAAATTTCGTGTTTGCTATTCAAACTTGGCAAACCTCTTAGTAGCACTACCGCGTGTATGTATGAACATACTTTTTGTCTTAACTGTTTGATTTTGGGGCTTGTATAGCCAAAAATAACGCCTTCTTTTATAGGCCTAGGAAATAAAATAAAATAACAAAGAAAGAGAATACAAATGAAAGAACGTTATAGTATATTTCAATATTCATATTTAATCAATTTCAATTTTCAATATTTCAATCAGCATGCTGTCGAGGTGCTGAAGCATAGTGTAGTGTTGGAGACTGTTATGACTGTAGACTTAGTATACGGTATGTAGCACCTATTAGTGCGGTATTTGATTTAAACCTTGCTGCTCGTCAGACTCACACACAGTCACACGAATTAAGCGGAAATGAACTGGTATGCGTTGTATTTAGGTATAATGAACTTGGTGACAGTTGGTTATGTATATCTGAGGATGCCGGAGAGTACTTAATCCCCGTAGGTGTCGCATTTGTGGGAACTATCTCGAGTGAAGTTGTCATGTCATATCAGACTGACCGGCAAACTGACATGGTGTTAAGTATCGTGGGTTATATACTGTGGAAGCTGTACATTGTACTATTCATGGGTGTAATCCTGCCTAGATCTCGTTGCCTAGGGAATCTGCCATATGTACTGGGGCACATGAAGTGCATAACTGTAGCGGGTAGTCTTACTAGGGTGTGTGTACCAAGACCTTTGCTAATAGAGATTTATGACTGCGGTGACGTGTGCGGAGTGTATGAGGATGCTGATGTTGTATATGATTTCCGGAATGTGTGGTGTTGCATATTAGTGGTGGTGTCTGGATATATGATTCGGTCATGGTATGGGTGCTTAGATGTGTTGCGGGATAATTTACTAGTGCCTAGCATATCCCTGATAGGGGATAATTTCCTTATACATGTACAGGTAGATACCTCGCACAATCGAGGGCAGACTGTGTTGTCTGCTAGATGGTTGAGTGGTGGTGTTATCCGGATGTGGGAAGTGGTATGCTCAACTGATGAGGTTTGTATGGTGGTGAGTATCTGCGCTGGACCTATCCCGAGATTGGTACTTGTCTCTGATCTACGCTCACCTCGACTGTGGATGCTTTCCCTTCCTAGTAACCTTGACTGGGTGATAGGGGGATTTGAGTTGTTGGTAGAGGATTGTGGGAGTCCCATGCCCTGCGTTAACCCCAAATGGGTTAGTGAGGTAAGTAGTTCATTAGGTAAGTTGTCGTCGCGTTACCACATTTTTTCTCGACTATCTGAAGTTTTCATACTTGTTGGCTTAGTATGTAGAAGCAGTATATCACCAAGATTATTTTATGGGAACTACAACTCCGGAAATTATCCTAGTAATATTATTGTTTGCCGTAGTTCATCTTAGTTGCACGATGATGGATCTTAGTACATTAAAGTTATCCTGCTGGAACTCTAGGGGTTTCAGGACGGCAGTCCGCTATGTTCGAGACTTGTTGAATTCCTGCGATGTGGTCGGTATTTCAGAACACTGGCTGCATGGTAATAGGTTATCTGCCCTCTGTGAGGTTTCGGTTTTACACAGTGTTCACTCCCGGGCTAGTAATGCTGCATCGGATGCGGTGTACGGGAGGGGTAGGGGTCAGGGGGGGGGGGGGGGGGGGGTGGCCTTGTTCTGGAACAAGAATATCGAGAGTGCTTCGATAATTCCTGGTGGAGCTTTTGACGGTGCGTGTGGCATACGGATACAGAACAGCGCAGGTGGCGTGTGCTACGTATGGAATGTTTACTTACCCGCCATGGGTGCGGGGGAGGACCTCGGTACATCTCTGGATGAACTTTCTGAAGTGGTTGAGTGTCGTGACCCCGGGGGTGATATCATTATCATGGGGGACTTAAATGGTGATATAGGTTCCTTTGAGGGGGGGGGGGGGAGCAGAGAGTCAACCCAGAGGGGTGAGCTAGTGAGAGGGTTTATGCGGAGGAAAGATCTCATCGCTACTAATATGATGTTGGATGCCAAAGGACCCAGTATTACTTTTGAGGGGCCTTTTAATTCGTCAACATAAGATTATATAATGGTGTCTTCTAGGCTAACCTCCCATGTTTCTGACTGCTTTGTTAGGGGTCCGCATCCCCTTAATCTGTCGGACCATTTTTCGGTACATGCTATGGTTGATCTGGGGTCAATACCACTTAGGGCATCTCAAGGACCCAAGCAGGGGCGTATCCTGTGGAATCGAATGTCCGCTATGGATTGTAAGCACAAGTATGCGGATGTGCTACAACCTACCCTGTCTGCGATTGCTGATCGCTTCATCGGTGGTACTGTCTCTGCTATAGTCATAGACACGGCGTTTGCTGATATCGAGTTGGCCGTACATGAAGTGTCCGCTGGTCTACCTCGAGCTAAATTTCGGAAACATCACAAGCCGTATTGGTGTGATGAGTTGAGCGGCCTTAAGCAGATTAAGGTGGCTGCGTACAAGGATTGGGTGGCGGGTGGTAGACCATGGGACCATCTTGACGCTCTTTTTCTCAGGTATAAGCAGACTAAGAAGTCCTTCGCGAAAAGGTTGCGGAGTCTTAGCATTGCATATGAGAATGAGGAGATCACCAGAGCAATAAGATTGGCTGAGGTGGATAGGAACTCATTCTGGCGTCTAGTCAAGAAGGCCAGGGGCTCTCAGGGTATGGACTCAATTTCTATAAGGAATAAATCCGGCAAGGTAGTATATGAAGTTGAAGATGTGCTACATGTGTGGAAAGATCACTTTGAGAAATTGGGTACGCCTAAGGCGGAGCCACATTACGACGCTGCCCACTATGATATGGTATCCAGACAGGTTCAGCTGTATAACTGCGGAGGTGAGCGATCCGTTTACAATGGAGGAGATTAGCAAGGCTGTCAAGTCTCTGAACAAGGGTAAGGCGAGTGGTAAGGACGGCGTTACTGCTGAACATTTAATCTATGCGGGGAGGGGTATGTTGATGGTTCTCTGTCGTGTGTATAACCATGTTCGGTTATCAGAATATATCCCAGTATGTTATAGGGTAGGTGTGCAAGTGCATTTACATAAGGGTAAAGGTGTTTGTCCCTTAGATCCCAACAGTTATCGTGGGATAACTTTACTTTCCGTCTTTAACAAAGTTTTTGAGATCTTGGTGTGGCACAGAATTGAAGCCTGGTGGGTTCGTAGTGGTGTTGTCTCTGGGCTGCAGAGTGCTTGCAGATAAGGGCTTTCTTGTTTGAATACTGCGTTTGTTTTGAGGGAGATAATAGTCAATAGCTGTTGGGCATGGGCGCGAATGTATGCTCATATGAACAAATGGTCGTTGTGTGGTCGATTTCAGCCAGGTATGTCGCGAAGATGTATAACAGGAGGATTAAGGAGGGTATAGGATAGGGTGTATCTGCTTAATCGGATAGATATTACCTGGTATCGAACTGAGCATATAAAGGTCCTACGATCACCAATACGTTGGGGTACAGCTCCCCTTTTGTGTTAATTTTGTACGAATATTCTTATTTCGTTTTCACATCTTGTTTAATTCATTGACCTGTATATCCGTTTTGGTCATTTTGTAAATATGTTCCTGCTATTATAACCTGAACGTTATGGGAATAATAGTACCATTTTTGTTACTTTTCACATATTTGTAATATTTGTATCGTTTTTCATGCAATTGAGCATGGCCAATAAACACACATACATACATAGGCTGCATAGCCGGCTGGCCGGCTACGCAGCCCCCGGGGCTGCATAGCCAGCCAGCCGGCTACGCAGCCACTTCCAAAAATAAAATATGCTCTTCTGTCTCATCCATGGCCAAAGCAATGTGAGATACTAGGCAAGTGTTTGAAAGCTATTTAGAGCAGGATATGCAAACCCAACTGGGGCATTTATGACCCCCACACAGAGTAGCATTGTCTCTGAAGGGGGCAATTAGCATGTGCTTCAGAATGGTGGGTCAGGAGTGCCGGTGTAATGGGATAAAGCGACCCCAGAATCTGTGGACCCCCAGTCACTGAAAATTAGGGTTACATTGACCCACTGGGATATTGACTCCTAAGCACCTGTTGACTTACCCCTGAATAAAATGACACCTAGTCCTAGTCACTTACCCCTAGTGTATCAAGGCTTCATTGTTTTCTAATAAAAGCATTATTTTGATTTTGATTTATTTGCTGTTCTTATGATAAAAGCATTAAATATATCATTTTAAGCAGACTAATATCCTAGGATACAGTAAACAATGAATTTTAAAAAAAACAATTTATTTTTCAATATTTATAATTCAAGGTATTTATTAATTTTGAAGAAAGGAAAAGTAACTAAAATGAACTATGAATATTCAAAGAATGAATAATGAATATGAAAAAAGTGTTACATATATTAAATATAAACTTGAATTTTCTGTATTCAGAAATGATTCTTTAATATTTATATTTTTTTCAATATGTATTGATTATTAAAAAATATTGAAAAGGTCTTTTTGCATATAATTGGAAAATTGAATTGCGAATATTGGAAAATCATTATGATAATATAAACTTTTTCAAATATTCATAATTTCTTGATATTCTTAATTTATATTTTCATATTCATGACTTTTCAATGTTCGTAATTCATTACTCCGTATTCCTAATTTATTTTTCATTTTTGTATTAGTTTTTCAATATTCATGATTAAATGTTTTTTCTGCATATTGAAAAAGGAATTAATGAATATTAACAAATCATTAGTGAGTATTGAAAGATAACCTTGAATTTCCAATATGAGTAATTTATTTTTCAATATTCATAACTCATTATAACTCATAATAGGGTAGGTGTTGGCTAAAAGGCCAACCCGCCTGATATTATCTCGCACTACACACTACGTGTAGAATATGCCTCAAAATATTGATCTGTATATAACGGTAAATAGACACTAGCCTATGTTGCCACTAGGCTATTGAATTAAGTGTATTGTGTAGAACATACTTCAGAGTTCATACTACGTGTAGAATACGCATCAAAATATTGATCTGTATATAACGGTAAATAGACACTAGCCTAGGTTGCCACTAGGCTATAGAATTAATTGTATAGTGTAGAATATACTTCAGAATTTTGATTTGTGTATATACCGGTGACTAGACACTAGTCTAAGCTACCACTAGGCTTTAGAATTAAAAATACTCTATGTATATTGATTTAAATAGACGACAGTTATAGGCTACCTTTAGGCCTCAAAGTAAGGTATTCTCTTAGATTTATTTCTTATCTCCTCCTTTTCAAACCTTTCATCTCTTTAATGTATAACTTATAAAATCGCATGTAAATACTACCCTTAAAAAACTCATTCACGGTATAGCATTGTGAAATACGAATGTTTAATCTATATTTATGTAATATATATATTTTAGTAATATACTATGCATAGTATGCTTTTGTAATGAAAATTACAGTCAATAAACATACATACATACATTAGTCAATATTCCTAAATTATTTTTCATATTCTGTATTAGTTTTTCAATATTCATGATTAAATGTTTTTCTGCATATTGGAAAAGGAATTAATGAATATTAACAAATCATTTGTGAGTATTGAAAGATAACCTTGAATTTCCAATATGAGTAATTTATTTTTCAATATTTATAACTCATTTTTCAATATTTGTTATTGATAGTCATTTTTAAGAATTATTAAATATATTCATTACTCAATAATCTTAAATCATTTATTATCAATAAATGATATTTTAAAATTCATGTTTTTCCAATATGGGAAAAATTATACACTTTATGTTTATTCTGAGCACATTATTCTACATTGAAATTAAAGTTCTACACTAGCTGTCATTACCAGTCCAAGTGACCTTGTTAACTTAAAACAGGGAGGTCACTGTCATCTGTTACACCGGGGAGGTATTTCCTGAAAAACATGTTAAAACCCTTACTTTTCCCTGGCCTGCCCCTCTCAAACCAGCCCTTGTATTATTATGATATCACTTTACAAAAGTACGAAAATATTTAGCAAAAGTGTAGTTTAGGGCTCGTGTAACTAGAAAAAATCATTACACTGGTTATGTACATTAACAAATAGTGATTATATGCTTAATTCTTCAAGAAAAGTCTTTCGTAATATTTTGATCTTAAACCTTTTATAATTTTAACTTGGAATTAGTATTTTATAAAAAGCAGACCAAAATCTAGGGTGTCTTTTTGCCTAAAATAAGGTATTTTTCATGAACCAGGGAGTCCAATAGACACCCAGACACCCAGCTGGCTTAGACCCTGATATATATATATATATATATATATATATATATATATATATATATATATATATATATATATATATATATATATATATATATATATATATATATATATATATATGTATGTATGTATGTATGTATGTATGTATGTATGTATGTATGTATGTATGTATGTATGTATGTATTTATGTTGTACGTACGTACGTACGTACGTACATACATACATACATACATATATACATATATATATATATATATATATATATATATATATATATATATATATATATATATATATATATATATATATATATATATATATATATATATATATATATATATATATAACTTAAAGATTGGGCCGAGCATTAAGGAATTCCATATGGCAGTGTGGACGGACATTCCCCTCCACCATCGGTTCCCCCCTTCAAGTCGGCATTGGTGAACGGCGAAAACGAATCAACATGCAGATACGCACCAACATGGGAATACGCACCAACCTGCATTCGTCAACATCATTCGGCCAGATATAGAAGAATGCAGGTTGGTGCGTATTCGCCATGTTGGTGCGTGTTGCATGCAGGTTGATGCGTAATCAGTCAGATTGCATTGTACATTCTAAATGTTGCATCGTACATTCTAAATGTTGAATATTTGGTCATATGGCGTTCAATAGTAATGACCTCGAGTAACTGGTTCAGTGTATGTTTATTTATTGACTGTAACGAAGTTACAAAAATCATAAGATTTCCATAATACAAAATACAAAAATATATTAGTATAGAGAAACAATGGTGTTGGACTGGAAATACTTACAGGGTGTTATATTAGCGAGGCTAATACAGTAGGTATACCGTATTGGAACAGTATTTACAGAGGCACCTTAATTACCCAATTCCAGTCCTACGTATACTGTTGTTGTTGTTGTTGTTGATAAATAGTTTATTGTCCAATCCAGATAATAACATTCATTACATACAATTATACCAAGTGTTAAAAATCCGGCCATCCACGAAGGCTTATAATGGACCAAATACAAACATAAATATACTTATAAATATTATCAAAACGACATTCATTATATACATTGTACAATATATTATCTAGTTAATCATACAAATCTTATAGTGAGTCTTGTATATAAGGAGTCACTTCTTTTATACACAATTTTCTGATACCCATCTAAAATCGAGCCAGCCGAGTTCATGTCGAATAGGTAAACATGACTAGTATGGTTTAATAACAATCAGTTGCTAGTTAACATTTGTGACCTCCTGTTGTACATCCTATTGAGACAAAATGATGCAGTTTTTAACAAATCCTCTGATTGAAAAATGACCTTAAGTTGATCCAAATCAGTGAGTTCTGTAAAATTAGGATATTGCAAATTGGCTAGTTGCAAAAAGGGATTTCTCAAATCGTCATAAAAAGGACATTTTAGAATAAAATGCACCTCATCTTCCACCTCCATATTTTGGCACAATATACAGAAACGATTTTCCCTTGGAATCTTTTTGTGGCGCCCTCTTTCAATTTCAAGGTTAGATGTGCCACACATTAGTTTTGCGACAATTGATCTGTGCGACTTTAATAGAGGTGTAGTTACTATGACATCAGCTTTGAGTGGGAGACCACAAATAGCATAGAAGGTTCGGAGTTTACTGGTGGTTGCACAGTTATTTGTCCATGTTTGTTGGGCTTTTTCAATAAGTATGTCCTGTATTCTTTTGACAAAAGACACACCCAGACAAAGCTCCAGATCAAAGACCTCAGTGTGGTCACAGTCAGCCATTATATCTCCCTGAAGTGCCAATTCCAGTTTTTCCTGCCTTCTAATGCTAGTTTCCGGTCCCAGTCCATTAAAATTTTGGGGAGGCGGTCATTTTCCTTAGATTGAATTCTGTTCCAAAGCCTTACCATATGAGTTTGCCTTCTATTGTGTGAACTAGTCCAACCCGTTAGGGAGTCCAGGGCAAGAATGGGCGTATATTTTCCAACCCCTAAAGAGGCACGGATTGCCATATACTACTCAACGCAAAATTATACATCTCACTGCTATCAATCACTGATTGAAATTCAGCTCACAACGTCCCACTTCACCCACGAGATTACTCATAACATTGAATTGATGCAGAATAGGTTTAAAGAGTTACCAAAAGCGGTTATGGTAGTGGTACATGATATGTTCGTAAACCAACGGCTGATGAAGTGCGGTGTGGTGTTGGGATAATTAGTTTATATATTGCCTTCGAGATGAGGATAATCACTGGGGCCACACATAGCTGAACACTGGTCTGCTGTTTCGCTGCTTAGTTCATAAATTGTCCACAAGAGGGGGTTATTGGAGCATAATACCTGACTATTTTGGTCTTTAGCCTTTTTTCAGTCTTAGTTAGGTGTTATGCCCCCACCACCATATATACATGTACTAGGTGTTAAGTAGCTTTGATGTCTCTCTAAAACTATAGTTGACAGTACAGTCTTCATGAGTTGCAGTTTGAAACGAAAGACAACTCAAGTGTGTTCCCCTTGAGTATTAATTCAGAACTAAACCTGGAGTGAAATCGGGAGTGAAATCAACTAGGAGTAGATCAGTGAGACCGGTTAACACAGACTTGTAGCTAGTCTATTTGATTTGCTGTGTGGCTGTTTAGTTCTTATATTACTCTGAAGAGGGGGCTATTGGTGCGTACCAGGTACAATGCGTTTTTAACCCACAAGCATCCGAAATAGTAGAATGCTACTGTAATGTTATAGAGTTACAGGGAGAGACAATTCTCTAACATAAAGAGTTGCAGAAACCGAAGTGCTTCACTCAGAAAACGAACTGAAGGACATGTGGGTAGCTCGATACTGTGAGGTGGGCGTGTATTAACAGAGGGATACATTACCTATCTCAGTACAAATGTTTTTATTGTTAGCAGATCTCAGATGAAGAAAAAAATGGATATGTAGCGAGAGACCAATTACTACATGTGCTTAATGCTGGTCTCCCACATACGAATTCATACCTGTCAATATTCAACCATTCCATTTCACGCAGTTCAATGTGTGGGCTTCTTTTGCGGCATTTTATTTAGTTCCAATCCTGGCCACTAGGGGTCAGGATAGTAGTTTAGCTTAGGAGTATGCCATTATATTGATGACCATACAAACATGTAAATGAAATAACTTTAATTTTATGGAGCAGATCACAGTTACTGAATGGTGATATATTCAATCATCAACAAAACACACAGCTTTAGCACTGAAAATGTCATAATGAACAACATTTACATTATGTGATATTTCAAGATCAAATACTTCTATGTTCAGCATATTATGAAGGTGTTGGCACCTGGCTAGAAAATCAGGTTTAAGACATATGGCTACCTAGACTATTTGGTGCCTGATAACAAAAAAATCATGACAGAAAAATACAGATGACAGCCTAGAAATCTAGGTTACATATTACCCTGAAATGGCATAAGATCAGTTTACATTTTTTCCGACAGGGATAGTGCACAACCAGTTCAGTAGACCTAAGTATAAACTAACCATGCTTGTACCATTATGTACACAGGTTTTTTGATGGTCTAAAGCTATTTAGAGAGCTATTTTAGATATATAGTCTTTTATTTAGAGTCGTAACTGCTTAGAATCAGGGGAAATCTGATTCATATGCCTGTTACACAAGGAAAATGTTGCCTTTAGAGGAGGCATTTTTAACTTAAAGTCTATTTGTTCATCCTCAATCACCGACGTATATTAAGCTCTCTGCTTCAGCGACGCGTATTAAACCCACTGACCACTGCAGTTGACTTGTTACTGCATTCCACTTTGATGGACATTGTCAGTCACTGATCTACTTGCTGGGAAACGGAGGATTTTAAAAAATCAGCTAATCAGTAGATTTCTTCAAATCAGGTGCTCTATCAGGAAACACCAAATTTAGGGTCTGAAATCAGGAGAGTACTGCCCAAATCAGTAGAGTTGACAGGTATGCGAATTCAATGTGCGAACATACACGATCTCAAGTGTACGCTTGAAGTCACGAATTGCCGATATAATTGCTGATTTTCTTCATTCGTAAGATATGTACGTTCAACTACGATAGTATACGACATCCCACGAAAGCATGTACGATTGATGTACGACTACAGCATCAGATGTGCGATACTGTACGTTTTCTATCATACTAAGTCGTGCGTAGGCGAACATATTCGTAGTTGGCTACGTATGTAGTAGTATGCGTATGTATGCAAGTATGTGCGAATATGCACGACATAAACACGAATAAGTACGTCATACATACGCATATATACGCCAGTTGTACGTCTACTTACGACAATATTCGATTAATTACGAATATTTTCAAACTAAGAATGGCAAAATTCGTAAGCACACTACGAAACATGGTGAAATCACTGTCAATTTGTGGCTTTGTAGGATAAATTTTGGCCTATATAGCCTATTTTTTCATTCTGAAGTGGTTCATGTATATAGTGACACTTTGTCGTACATTAAACGAGTGTACGCAAATGTACGTGAATGTATGATTACATACGACATTATTATACCTCACTTGAAGATCGTAAGCCGTGATTGGCTTACAAAGGTTGGCCATTCCATTATGTCCACTGATGGTCTTCATGTCCACCGTTGTCACTAGTGACGCCTAGCGGGGAATGTGTGAATCACCAGTCATCTGTGACCTTGACATTATAAACATTGTTTTTATTGATATTTCACCAAAATGGGGTTTGTTCGGTATAATAAATCAAATATACCATGCCAGTGTGGGTATCCTGATGGAATGTCTCCCCTCGGGAGGATAGTTTTCCCTCGGGCTCCGCCCTCGGGAAAACCATCTTCCCTCGGGGAGACATTCCATCAGGATACCCACACTGGCATGGCATATTTGTATAATGTACAACATATTACGATAAGATGTTCAACAATGTACAACGATGTTCGACAAGGTACGACAATGTACAACAAAACATGAACTTCTTACGACAGTATTTTTGTCGCACCCAAAGTTTTACATGGAAAACTTTTTAAAAAATTCGCAGCATTACCTACGAAAACCTAAGACTCACTGCGAACAACCGCGAGAACCCACGAGAACCCACGAAAAACTGCGATTTTAGAATTTGCACCTTGTCGCACCCTAAAAGTCGTATGTGGGAGACCAGCATTAGTGAAGGCAATCAGCGTGAGGTCACGAGGGAACAAGGACCAATCAGGGCTCCCGTATCATTTACATTACAGAGAAACCTGTGCGCCAGTACCATTTGAGCATCCGCATTTTTTGGCTATTGGTTGAGGCTAGCCTGTTCAGGTTGACCGGCTGATTGCATATCCACTTGTTTTTATTTATCTAAGGTAAATCAGATGGATTTATGGCGTTTATGTTATCATTTGTTATAACTAACGATCTTGACTTCGAACTGTTCGGGACAGCAGGATGCTGTAAAAACCGCCCGGCTTTTGATTTATTCACTTAAACTGGATGAGCTTGCGTCAAAGTAAACTCCAACCCCTTTCCGAGTCAATCTAGATTTAGAAGTCACCAGGACTTCTATCCTGATTCTCAGGATGAGCGAGGTATAATACTACCACTATAATACGGTTATTAGGTTTAGGGTTAGGAATCAGGTCTAGAGTTAGGTTTAGGGTTAGGGTTAGGGTTAGGTAATCCTTAACCTAATCCTGGACCTGATTCCTAACCATAAACCTAACCCTAACCTTAGGTAGGGGATTCCAATATCACTAGTTTCTATGACGTCATGCATGGAGTTCGCCAGGATTTAGACTATACTACATGGTAGGTATGTTTAATGTCGCTATCAAACTATAGATGGCAGCATAATTTCCCAGGGATTGTAGTTATAAGAAACAAACACAGCTCTGGTGTTCCCCCTTGAGGATCACTACAGAACTAAACCTAGACTGAGTTCAACTCAGGGCAGATCAGTAAAAAAGCCATTGCACACAGACTAGTAGCAAGTCTATTGAATGTCATGATATTTCTTTCCAAAGTAATTGAGATTTATAAAGCATTTATTTTTAGAATGTTTGAAGGTGCGAATTCGTCTGACCCTTGGAAAATTTCTGAAGTGTGCCTTCTCACGACAAACTGGCATGGGGGCGCTGCACATTATCTGTGGCGTAAAACACTAATGTTCTCGAAATTTGAGCGCAACCAATGAAAAATGTTTTATGCAACAGAAGCAGCCAAAGGAGGGTACCAGTATATGGCAGCAGGCCAGATATCCATCTTCGTGAACAGAGGCTAAAAAGGTGTGCGATTTATCATATATAGTATAGTCCTGTGAAAATCTTCATTTTCATGCAGGGATATATCATTTTCATGTACTGTACATGGAAATTTCATTTTTTCATGCATGAATTCATGCCTGAAATTTTCATGTCACAATTCTCTCATGCATGGATGGGAACTGTGATCCAAAAACGCTTTGAGGGGAAGCTAACATTACTGCTGGACATTGAAGCTTATATAATATATTGTGGCACCAATCACGCATTCTTGGCAAGCGATTGGAGTGGCCACGCCGTGGTTTCAGGTTTGTTTGTGCAAGGACCAAAAGAGACTCATCTAAGGTTTGTGCCTGGCTAGACAGGTGAATAACCTGACCCAGATAAGGGAAGAGGTTTCAGTTGGTTGAGGGCTTGCTCAGCAGAAGGAAGTGATGGCGACACACGCTGCGGAAAACCAGGCGTATGTACTGGAAGAGAAAGACCCGGTAAGTGTAGTTTTATTTTTCCATAGGCTGTTGGGACACTGGGGGTGGGGGGGGGGGGGGGGGTGGCAACAAGGTGTTCGACGAACCCCTTTTGCAGGGTCTGACCGGACACTTGAATGTTCAGGCTAGGGGCCCGAAAAAGTCTTTTGATAAAAATAAGCGGTCAAAAAACAGGAATTCCAGGTATCATACATATCATTTGGGTCCACTAGCCTGAGAAATATAAGGGCCCACAGCAAATTCTAGGGGCATGGCCACGTGACGGGCTAGGGCGAACCTTGCTTTAAGGCTAAACACCTTCACAATACAATACTGATTAAGATCTAAGAAAAGCCGCATCTCTTTGATTTTGCGTACGTCCAATGATGTACATACCCGTTATTACTCTCCGTATGCACCCTCCACCTCCGTATGTATACCCTTCCTGCTGAACGTCTTGCGAACCCATCTCAACAACAATTCTGGATCCGCCGATGTCCCTAAAACGAGGACACTAGACTAGGTCCCTCTCTATAGAATACTCTTCCTTTCTGCCTTCTGCTTTTTACGGATCTGTGCACGTTGTTTACTTCATGCATTGGTAGTAGTTTCGTAAGTCCGTTGAACAAGCGTAGGGTTAAACTGAGGGTGGTTTTAATCTGTAGGTTTTGGCTAGAACATTTAAAGCATACTTTTCCTTACTCCCCTTACTTCAAGCCTGAATTGCTCATCTAAGCTTCAAGGTATCAGGTTACGTCGGAGAAATTGGTAGTCAGGTGTCATGGCCTGTAGTTTGAGGGCAGAGGCGAGGGGGTAAGGACATACAGGAATGATAAAATGATACCAGGGTAGAAGCGGTGCAAGGTTAAGTGGGTAGTTGTGGCAAGGGAGTGAATGGCGCATGGTTTAAGGTTCAAACAGCCAGAGGTGTAGCCTGCCTCCCAGGCCGTATTTAAATTACCTCCCCTTGTGGCTAGATGGCAATGCGGTATACTAGGAGGTCAGTTGGAAATACTTCCACTACTATCCCTCGTGTGGCAATTGTGTGAACTAAATGGCCAACATTTGGCCACAAGTCCCTATGCAGTATAGGTGCAGGCATTTATCTATAATAAAGTAGAAACGGAGTAGAGCCTTGTAGCTAGGCTACCAAAGGTGTTGAAGGAGTGGTATAGATGGGTGTTGAGGTGAAGTAAGGTAAGGGTGCCATTAAGGGATGCTGAAGGGGGGGGGGGGGGTGGTTAAGTAAACATAGTTAAGGAAATATCAATGAGGGGAGGAATGAAACAAGTTTGCGTTAGGCCAAAACGGAGCGTAGCCATGTTATATAGTAGGTGTTACTGGGTGTTACCTAGCCTAGCTACTAGGCTTTACTACACATAAAAAGCTATGCCTACATCTACACTTAGATGACCAAACATAAGTGGATTCGAAACCAGCCCGTCAACCTGAACATGCTAGCCTCAACCAGTGTCAACTAATAGCTGCTAATGGGCCAGAATTGATGCTCTGGGCACCCCAGCTGGTGGTGGAGATAAGGTTTCTCTGTAACGTAATCGATGCGAGAGCCCTGATTGGTCCTTGTTCTCACGTGACCTCGCTGTGATGCCTTATCTGGTACTCCTGGTATGAGTCCAGCATGTAACTATAGGGCATATAGTAATTAGTCTCCCGCTACATATCCGTTATTGTCTTCATCCAAGATCTACGGAGGAGCTTGTAACATAGTTATGCCACCATACACATATCTCTCTCTTACCAAATAGGCAACAGAGCGTCTCTCCAAAACAATACAGAGATAGCATCCCAAGAAAAGTATCATTGGAAGAGTGCTTGGCCACTCAGAGCATGGGAGAAATTAGCCTAGCTACTAGGCTTTACTGTGTTTTACTTTTTTATATATCAATGTATGCCTGCACCTATACTACATAGGGACTTAGTATAGCCTACTGTTGAATTTAGTTCACACAATTGCCACACGAGGGAGTTGTGATAACATTTAATTATGGCCTGGGAGGCAGGCTAGGGAGAACTGTGCTGTTCCCTTATGTAGATATTAACCTTTGTTAATGAATGTTTTCATATCGTCACCTTTTGCCTCCCTAAGTTTTGTCATAATTGAGCAGCAGTAAATTGGATGGCGACCAGAATGATAGAAGATAAATACTAGTCACGTACACAATCTGGCCGAGAACCTTGCGCCGTGTTCATTTCTAAACAGACTTGGTAAAAGTCCGTGTTAAATGGCTCTTTCAAGAGTTTCACTGATTTCCTCTAAGTATATTTCAGTCCCGCTTTCAGGGGGTCAGAGATTGGTTAAAACTCGAGGAGACCACCGGACTTCATGTTTTCAAATCGCCATAGTCCAACCCGAGATCTCGTAGCCCTAGCCTTTTTTAAATGCTGCAGTCCTTCTCAAAAGCATTTTTTGAAGGCATAATCTATCTTTTCACTGTTCTATAGCATATTGGCATTGTACCAAAGGACACCTGATGTGTCAGATGGTGTTCTTCAACCTTGATATTGCTCTGAGCATGATCTTAAAATTTCACTTTTCCTATAGCCAGCCGGACCACAAAGGGTAAAATTGTTATAGCCCAACACAATTTTCTGTAGCCATTGGCTATGGGGATAGTGTCTCGCTGGACCCCTGGCTTTAGTTCTGTATTAAACCTCAAGTGGGAGCCGCTGGAGCTATGATTGATTTGATTTTAACAGCAATGTTATTCCCCTACAGAGAGCTGATACCAGATTGTGATTGGGATTATTTGTGCTCTTTTTCGGTTTCTGACTGTTTCCCCCTGTCGAATTACGAGATTGCCAAAAGCTCCTCACCTTTAGTATTTCGTGAATTTTGTGTGTAAGTTTCCTGAAGTTGAAAATATATTCTGTACCGCTGCCTGACCCTAGATGAAGGAAAGAGTGGATATGTAGCTAGAGACCAATAATTATATGCACTATAGTGTAGGGCTGGACTCGCAACGGCCAAATTCATCCTGGCGATTGTGGCGAAACCTTTGAAGACAAGGAACATTTGGGAAAAGTTACGAGGGAAAAAATCTAAATAAGAACGCTATCTGCAAATCTTGAAATAGTTTGTAAAATTATACTTTATCCTGAGGTTATTGTCAAGAGTATCATATACACAGACAACTAAGTATAAGAAGTTTTAGGTAGAGAGGGGTTAAATGTAATGTTTATGGTATGCAGATCTGAGAGCGACAAGCACCGCCTGCCATAGCCTAGATTTCGAGGCTGTCATGTGAATTTTTCTGTTCCCAAGCACAAACAGTTTAGGTGTCACAGTGGTCAATTTAGTTTACACTTATCTCACTAGGGGAATAGAGAATCCAGTTTGAGTATGAAATACTCTAGAGATAGGAGGAGCATGTTGTACCATCTATCTACATACCTGGTACTACACCCGGGGGGGGGGGGGGGCACTTGGGTATTTCGGGGGGTGCATACGTTCGTTATCAAAATTAAAAAATACCCCTAAAGCACTGATTTCTGGCCAAAAAAGCACCCTTATTTTGATAAAACGCTGATTTTTTCAATTAAATAAACACCCCTTCTTTTATTAAAACACTGATATTGGATGAACGGGAACACGTATTTTAACTTAAGATTTTATAATCCTCTGTTTGTTTAGCGGCAGCAAGTGGCGGCAGAAAACTCGGAGGCCCAGTCACACCGGGAGTCACTCGGCGTCAGAGCCGCGTATATTTCGTGGATTGTAAGGAGAATTTGACCTCCATACTTCATACCTGGGTACACAAAAGTACCCTTCTTTTACAAAATCGCGGACATGTAGATATCTTAAAAAAAGACCCCATGTTCCGCGAAATACGTAACGCAGGTGCGCACCCCCTCTGTACCTGAGTGCCCCCCCCCCCCCCCCCCGGACTACTACACCACACTGCTTGGTCAGCACAGAAGGGAATGCCAACTTTTTAGGGCTAGGAACCTAGTCTACGCCTGCTATAATGAGTAGTTTTCACAATACTGCTATTTACCTGCCACAAGCAAAGTATACAGCTTTACGGTTTCTGCTATGCTCTGTTACTTCTAGGTTATCTACTCAGGTAAAAGTTAACCCGTATGGGTCCTTTTTTCAGATAGATGCGTGGCGAGCCAGTAAAGTGCAGGACCCATATGTTAGAGTCCTATATTCCCCTTGTGAGATGAATTTAAACTAAATTGTCCACTATGACTATTTGGTGTTCGATAACAGAAGTACTTGACAGGAAAACAATTATGACAGCTTAGGAATCTATGCTTACGTTCAGACTTGGATGAAGAAAAGAATGGATATTATATGTAGCGGCGAGAGATCAATTACTAATTGTGCTATAGTGAGGTGCTGGACTCATGCCATGAGTCACTGACTAGCAGCTGCGCGAGGTCACGTGGGAAGAAGGACCAATCAGGGCTCTCGTATCTATTACATTACAGAGAAACCTGATCTCCACCATCAGATGGGCACCAATTTTGGGCTAATAGGGGGCTATTAGTTGACGCTGTGTTGAGGCTAGCATGTTCAGGTTAACCGGCTGGTTTCGAATCCACTTGTGTTTGGTCATCTAAGGTTCAGGCTGACCCTGTTCTCAGGCTGACTTAGGTTTAATGTTATGCCACCATCACTACTGGTTAGGTGTGATGTCTCTCTCAACCTATAGATGGCAGCATAGTTTTCAGAAGTTGCAGTTAGAATGTCACAGACTACGACTCAAGTGTGTCGCCCTTCAGGATTTATTCAGAACTAAACCTGGAGTGAAATCAACTCCGACTAGATCAGTTAGACGAAGGAAATAGCCTGAGCAGGTATACCTTGAGGCCAGTAGTTAATGTGTCAGATAATGGAATACTAGTGGAACTCCCAAGTACATTTCATGCCATTCTCACCTACTTCACGGACCTAGCCTGTAGATAAAAGACGGTAAAGTGCCATTGACTTCTCTTTGGACACGAGTTGTGCAAACAATTGTGCGCCATTCACAGATACCGGTCTTGGTGATGCGGGCTTCACACAAGTCTTGTTAACCCTTTCGAGTCCATCTAAAAACTGTTATTTGGATGCGATGCTATGTTCAATATAAACTGGGAGTAAGAACCTCGGAATTGTGAAACTGGCCTAATTACTAGATCTAGTATATCCTGTGCCTCCTATTGTAGGAACTCACCTGCTGTTTCTATACAATTGCAACGTCTCAGAGAGCCAATTTTGTTTCCCATGCTTTTCCTAGGACTGCAATTTACTACATCACTGAATTTGGTAGTTCAGGTACTGGGATAGGTCAGTTAATACGGAATGTTTTTTGGCAATTTTTTTCAAAGGTCCTCCTGGGCACGTGAATTCACAATCATGATTTTGGATTGTTTAGTCTCGTTTCAGTAAAAAAGAAGAAGAAACATGTACTGCAATTAGTATTCAATAGCCTAACCAATAATAAATAAAGTCTTTATTTCATTCCTTATAAATAAATATTCTGACCGCTCCTCTGCCGCCCCACTCTGACGATTCTTGCATTGTGAAACATTACATTTCGCTTGGCCTGAAGCTCTATATACAGTCAGAGATGAAGGCACCCAACCAAGCGACCACTAGACTTGCTACAAGTCTGTAATATCTGGCTCTCTCACTAATCTGACCTGAGTTGATTTCACTCCAGGATTTGTTCTGAATTAATCCACTAGGGGGACACACTTGAGCTTTAGTCTGTATCACATTATTGGCGGGGCCCTCAGGCCACGCCTATCTGGGAAGCTGATTTGAGATGTTCATAGTCTGGACGGCCATGTTGGAAATGCTGAGGCCGGACTGAATATAATTCTCTATTCTGATTGGTTATAATGTAAATGTTGGCCCGGTACATTACCTTTGCCGCGGAAAATCGTGCGTTCCTTATTTTAATTTAGCATGAAGTTTTCAAATATATAAAATATTTTAAGCGGACATAAAGTATATTTTCAGTATAGGAAGGAAAATTACTAAAGAAAAAATTACTATGTGTATAGAATGAAATCAGGAGACTTTGTAACCAAACTGGTTCGTAACCAAACTGATGCGTACCCAAGTAGCTTCGCACCAAAGAGATTTCGAAGTCTCCAGCTTGCGCCTAGAATTCCGATATTTGTTTTATTTCTACAAACATGATACAAATCTAGTCATTATAAATTATTTTCCTCTATAATGTTAATATTCTTTATACAGCCGGTTCCCTCACAAGTTCATAAATAACTTGGCCCCGCCTTTTGACTATTGATGCTTTGCATCTACAACCGTACTTGTATCATTATCAACTGCAACTGTTGTGAACACATGAAAACAATGCTGCCATCTATATTTTCAGAGAGACATCAAACCTACTCAATATATATAGTGGCGGGGGCATCATACCTAATACATCCTGAGAACCAGGTTAGGCGACCACCTGATAGGAGAGATCACCATTCGTAATACAAGGCTAAATTCGCCAAGAAAAAAATGCAAACATACACTCACCCTTGTTCTCCTTGAAAAAACCCATTGGCGATGTAAAGGAAATACGTACTTCGATAATCTCAAACTGATTCTGCTTTTTCTTTTTCCAGAATGACAATGTCCGTCAACGACGCCCAATGACAGAAGAGAGTGCTGTTGTAAACAATACAGCACAAACGGGAAAAGATGATCTAATCTACGCTATAGACGATGTACCACCATGGTACATTTGCATACTGTGCGGCTTTCAGGTACCTATTTGTGTCATGAGTAACTAAATAAGTATGGATTTTATATATTCCAGGTCTTCAAAGATATTACCATCAGAAACTTGTATTTTAAACTATATACTTTCTTTCCCCTCTCATCTAGCGTTATAAAACCGCATCGCTTCTAGGCACTGGCCATTAGCTAGATATTAAACTACAAATCGATATTAAGTCTTAATTCTTCGTTCATCAGACGTCCACCCAGCTGTTTTGATTTATCATAATAAAAGGGAAATAATATCTATTTTCAATCGTTTGATAAGTCTTATATGACTTGTATTCTGAAATGCTCACATTATACAGCATCTTTCTATTTTGATCAAGGTGCTTCTAAATTTTACAGTTTAGTTCAGGAAGTCGTGTTTCATTTTAATATTTGCAACATTTTTTGAATATTTGATGTGAAAATTGCATTGTGAAAATTGTGAAAATTCACCATGATTGTCGATATGTATTCTATGCTTGCTTTGATTCCAGCACTATCTCACCTCATTTGGCGCCATTATGAGCGTGCCCCTCATCCTTGCACCCGGCTTCTGTGTGGGCGACGACTCGGAGGGTCAGCTGATCAAGGCAGAACTGATAGGCACGGCCTTCTTTGTTTCTGGAATTGCCACTCTACTGCAGACAACATTCGGTGCCAGGTCAGCCAATATCTATTTACGTATCTGATATAATAAGTAGGTCAAGTAATTTTACGTATTATATTCGTTCATATTGATATTTGCATATTGACATTTGTTCCTGTCCTGTCAATCTTTCCCAAAGTCGAGAACTAATGGTGAATATATATATATATATATATATATATATATATATATATATATATATATATATATATATATATATATATATATATATATATATATATATATACATATATATATATATATATATATACATATATACATATATATATATACATATATACATATATATATATATATTATATATATATATATATATATATATATATATATATATATATATATATATATATATATATATATTTATATATATATATATATATATATATTTATATATATAAATATGTATATATATATATATATATATTTAGAATATATATATATATATATATACATATATATATATATATACATATATATATATATATATATATATATATATATATATATATATATATATATATATATATATATATATATATATATATATATATATTAGAGCTGCACTCACGGAGGGAGATCAACTCATGAGCTCACCACCCGTTTGACTCGTGAGCTCATGAGCTCACGGAGGTTCCGATTTTCCAAAAGAATACTTATTTTCCAGCCCAGCTATTAAGAAATAAATATTTATTAGCGGACATTTATTAACATTGCCATGTTTGTTTAATTTTAAAACGTGCTGACGAGGTACAAAGGTCAGTATAACACACTGCTTGAATGTATACATTGGAGATCGTAAAAAAGACATGGGAGCGATAAGCAGTTATGTATGTTGATAATGTGTGTTAGGTGCTCTGTGTTACGTGTGTGTTCCCAACATAGACGAGCTCACGATTTGAACATTTCAGCTCGAGCTCGGTGAGTTTGCTCTAGGGCTCGAGCCACTCTAGTTCGTGAGTGGTGAGTGCAGCTCTAATATATATATATATATATATATATATATATATATATATATATATATATATATATATATATATATATATATATATATATATATATATATATATATATATATATAGAGAGAGAGAGAGAGAGAGAGAGAGAGAGAGAGAGAGAGATGGATGGATGGATGGATATATATATATATTTATATATATATATATATATATATATATATATATATATATATATATATAAATATATATATATATATATATATATATATATATATATATATATATATATATATATATATATATATTAGTATACATACATATACATATATACATATATATATATATATATATATATATATATATATATATATATATATATATATATATATATATACATATATATATATATATATATATATATATATATACATATATATATATATATATATATATATACATAAACATATATATATATATATATATATATATATATATATATATATATATATATATATATATATATATATATATATATGTTATATATATATATATATATATATATATATATATATATATATATATATATATATGCTTAACATGAACAACTAAAATACCTACTTATTGTGAACTTGTTGGATGCGCTATCGAAAAGAAAGTCCTCAGCTTTGTTTATTCAAAAGTTGAGATGTTTTCCTACAGAGATGTTTATTCTAACCTTTGTAGCTTGATGGCGCCATCTGTATATATACAGAGGACGGGTTGCAAAATGTCAACATTGACCCATCAGAGGAAGGTGCTCCTTGGTACATAAGTTGAGTTCACTCTCACAAGCATATTCTGTTGATAGGGCCCATGCTTCCCGATTTATGGGGCTATTAGGTGCATCCCATCAGTATTTCTAATATTAATCTACATTTAGATGACGGTTACTTGATTTATAAGGGAACCAGATCCTTCGTGGATCAATTTTATAGGGTCGGGAGGGAGGTGAATAGAAATAAAATTGGTTTCTTTTCACATGGAGAAATTGAGTCGACAAACAGGCGGGAGGTGAAAAAGTGAAATGATTTTTGGTTGGTATTTGAATGCCTTCCCTAAACAGGATATTTGAATAAAAAAAGAAGTTATAATATGATGGTCCATTTCAACATCACTGCATTGCATTGCTTTTATGAAATTGAATTGCTTAGGTATTAACATTCTTTTTCTCTTATTTGTAGTCTAGTTTATTACCATATATGGTCAATTTCTTGTAGGTACGATGTACCTACTTACGTAAACTTTAGGAAATAGCAGCCACCTTACGAATATGGGCACTATACTTTTTTTACAATATCATTATTGGGAAATCTATGCCACCCCTGATCTTCCGCCGGTGGCCATTACACCAAATGATTTGACTGTTTGTCAAATATATTCAAATTTGCCTTTGTTCTTATTTTTGTATTTCCAGGTTACCAATTGTTCAAGGAGGCTCATTTTCTTTTTTGGTACCAACATTTGCTATCCTTAGTTTACCCAAGTGGAAGTGTCCAAGTAAGACCATTTACCTTTCACTAGCAAACAACAACACAGTTTTCTCTTCTTGGGTCACATTTATTTTCATAAGCTAATTGACATTTCATTCCGATAACATATATGAATACTTAAAGTTTGTAGTATTAGTCTTTTAGAAGTGGCATCATGTAAATAGCACAGTACAGGTAGTACTTGTTATAACAATAGTTATTTTGGCTTATGCTTAGTGTTCACATAATGGAGCTGGTTACATCATACTACTGTGTACATATATCATCCAGGCACATCCAGGTTATTCTGCAAGTTTAGCGAGGCCTTTTAGCAAAGCACCAGGCCCTTTAGCGAGAGATAATGGCTTTCAATCTTTTCTGAATACTCGTTATCAGACTGGCATTGTTGCATAAAGGTTAATTTCTTTCAAGGACTGACTTTGTTAAACCCAGTAAATATTTAAATTGGACATCAAAATATGACACCTTTAAGCAACTTACCCTCATTATACATTAAATAAAAGCTCCATAATTAGTATATTGTCCAAAAATAAACCCTATGGTGTTAGGGAGGGTAATTCCTTTCAAGGACTGACTTTGTATTTGAAGGACCACGCTAACTTGATCACCTAAGCTTTTATCACTGACTTACCAGATGACTTTTTGAACTAACATGCCCATGAAACCAGTAAATATTACCAAATTTAAGTTAAACTTAAACCCAGTAAATATTTAAATTGGACATCAAAATATGACACCTTTAAGCAACTTACCCTCATTATACATTAAATAAAAGCTTCATAATTAGTATATTGTCCAAAAATAAACGTGTTTAGACCTACCTAGACTGGCATGCCAGTATTTTGTGGCATTTTTCTATATAACTAAAAACTTTGATATTGTAATTCTCACGTACATTATTGCCCAGCCCTCCACTTTCATACTAACGCCACTTAAGAATAGCAGTATACATCGGTAAACATGTTCAGTAGGGTGCTGTATCTTGCCTTTTACAATTCCCACCACAGAATCGTCTGTTTCAGCATTGATTTCATAGAAATGGTGGCATTGTTGGTATCAACACCAGATTTCAATATGGTTTTAGGGAGGTTTGGCAACAAATTTTCATATAAATAAGCAGTTTTATTACAGCAGTGTAATCTTCTCTGTCATGGAGGGAAATTTCCCTCCTTGGTGACTGCAGCAATGTTTTTGCTAGAGGGAAATTTCACTCAACGGCAGGACAGGAGTTTAGAATGAGAAAAACCCAGCAAACAAAGCATGTTCTTAGGGTTTCAAATGCACTAAACATTATGGTTCTTTTATCCATGATTTTAACTGACTTAAATACCTGCTGCATGAATAACCAAGCATGTCCAATCAAATCCGTTGATTTGAGTTCCAACTCCTCTTTCAAGAATAGTCAATCACTTTAAAAGTATCTGTGAATTACCTGCTTAAGATATCTATGTGGAACATTCACAAATCTTGACAAAAATGGTACAGGGTATGACCAAGCAATGAAGAAGTCCGTATATAACAAGGAGCGAGAAGCTAAAACCTCCATCACACAGTAGTCAAATAATCGTCTGAAAACTTCTGGATCAATGACTCTGTCAATGGTTTGAGGACTAGTGCCTAGGTTTTTGAGCTCCTGCTCTAGACTGTGTCGATAGAATTCCACAAATTCTTCGATCTGACATATTGTGGCATCCTCAGACACAGAGAACATAATGAACTCTGCAACATCTCTTTGAGGAACATGGATGCAGCTGACTTCCCAATCATATAAACATAGACCTCTTGGATTCCTTGTCATACAACAGTTTCTAGGATTTAGATCATAGTGAACATAGGTCTGCATGTATGAACGCATTTCCCTCACAATCTCCATTAAATTGCATGCAATATGTTGCACAGTTACATTCACTTGTGCTCTCCAAATATCAGGCACACGTTGGGCAGCAAGTTTAGATGACAACATTATGTGTTTCTCTTGATTAGCAAAAATTGTTATGCCATCTTGCAGCGAGGCCAGCAATTTGCTGGGAAGGAGGTCGAGACGACCTAGATACTGAGCATGAAAGCGAGCAATAACTTTTAAACAAATCTTGATATCATTTTCTGACCAGGTCTCTTTGCCAAAGCCAGCACCTCCCTCTATGCAGTCTAGATGACTGTGTGTTTCTGGTGTCAGATATTCCATTATGAAAAACAAGTTCTCATTCTGGAAGTCAAGGTTTGCATAATAGATTTTGGGCATTAAGCATTTATACCATGCGCCATCAATGCAGGATTTTACAACCAATGCTTCTCGTATATGATTAGCAGTATTTAAGACTATAGCATTGTGAAACTCCTCACCTTCCTCATTATCCAGCTTCCAGATTTTCTCACAAATAGTGTCATCATATGACTTAGCACTTGTCTTAATTCTAACCATGACCCTTTTCTCCAAAACTACACCATCACTTTTGGTATCTGATGTCCCTGTCAGATCAAAAGCACAATTACCTAGAAGTTTTCTGTCATGTAGGTCTGATTCTGTTGCTTTTGTGTCGTCCTCTTCACTTTCTCTTGTTTGGTCATCAAATATCTTATCCGAAGCAGCAACAACACCTTGGGTGAAGTAACCCAATAGTGATGTACCTCCATCCATATCCACTGCCTTAAAGGATACAAGATTTAGGTCAATCTTAGCAGCAACTTCTTTGAATACTTTTCCCATGTAGCTTAACCAAGTCCCCCTTTTCCTTGCATCTGATTGGGTTTCCATGGTAGATTGAGAGAATGCTGTTGTTTATCTAAGATGAAAAAAGCATACATGTCATTGCAATGGCCAGATCTAAGGTTGTGATAATAGGATGGCTGTCTCACATATGTATATTAAGATGTTTTGTAGTTTTTTTTTTGCCGTTTTGATATGGCAGCGAGAATATAAGGAGTAATCATGCATTGTGAGGTTGTTAATATTAAACTATGATTGTCAGTATGAATTCAGGACTCGGAGGTTTAGTCAATTTGTTAATGGAAGAATATGGTACTAAGAATACAACATTTCAATATTTAGAAACACTTACAGAGTTACAAGTATCCTAAGGCTACGATTACTTGATTTATTGGTTCCGGAATCCGCCGATCAAAGTGGAATGGTGCCTACAGGAAAATGAATGTAATCCCCCCACATCATTTTGTGCTCTGCGGCCAAACCATAATTAGGTTCACCGAACCGACAATAAATTTACCACATGTGGTAATGAAACAGCAAAAATACAAGAACATTATTACCAAAATAATATAACTTTATAATAGCAATGCAATACAGTGTTAAGGATATGCTCCATCTTACTAAAGTTTTTTCTTTCAATATTCAAACATCTTGTTTGAATATGTTTTCTAATACCGGCCAAAATAACTTTTTTTTCATCCCTCCCGACTGTTTACAGCCTACCCAACATTTCTATTTGTAAAATAAAAGAAGAAAAAAATCATCTTTACTTATATTTACCTACCTTCAGACAATAAAATTGGTCTGGGAAAGATCCAGGAACAAATGAATTAAATAACCTTCGCCTAATTGTGTGGAAAGATGTACCACATACAAGCAAATATATGACTTTTTTCATTTTGCACTCGCATGATTTAGGAAATATCTTAACATCAGCCAAACACCCTGAACCATATGGATATACAAAACACCATCTCTGCAAAGAAACGTAGCTAATCGAGGATAATGCCAATGTCTTATAACCAATATGCAGTATCTTGTGGCAAATCTCACAGGCTAATGCAACACATTTGAATGAATTCTAGGGATGGTTAGATAAAATTAGAGATATATTTTATATTAAAAAGTAGAAAAATGGTGCTTCTCCTTTCGGAAAAAAATAGAAAAATAAATATAGAAAAAATAAATAAAAATACTTATAAGTGTAACTCTATCTTCAATTTTCTTTCAAAAGATATGAGCTCAATGCCAACTTTTTTGAACACCTTGACTCCAAGTGTCTTCCCCAAATTGAATGAGTTAATACTGTTAGAATGTGACTCAATGGCAGTGCCATCTTGTTACTTGAGTACCTAATTAGTAATGTTAATTAAATGAGAATGACATCACATGTGATGAACTGCCCTCCTCCTGAAAGCTAGTGCTGGGTCTTAGTGGACAGCTGTTCGAAGAATGAAGCACACAGATGGAAGTTGTCCATACCTTTGTCTCTGCTTACTTGAATAAAATCATTTACTTGTTTATAATGAGTAATTGAGTTAATATGGTTTTTATGAATTAGAATTTAAAAGCCCATCATCACAATACTGTTGGTAGATGTTTCATGTCAATTAGGTATATTATTTATATATTACCAGAATACATATTTTTATCGACGGGCAAACTCCAGCTGAATAGTCATATGATAACCAGGTGCAGACTGGAATCAAATTTACATTCAGACCTACCGCCCCCCCCCCCCCCTCCCCTAACAAGGAAAGTTAATAAAATGGAAATAAACCCATTTTCTCTGTGTACTGACTGAGCATTCTCTTTCCTTGCAATAATGTGGTTAAAAGAGGTATATGGAAGTGCAATTCATATAGTTGTGTTTTTTAACACAGACTTAAGCCTGGCTGCAAATTGAAATGTTTATGCCCGGAGGGTCGGAATTGCAGTTAACCTCCTGGGTACAGCTTGGAAAACTAGAGCAGAAGCAATTTCTCAATTCCTCAATGTGATCAATTTGTAATGAGGTCAATTCCTGAGAGGCCATGACAATACACATACACAGCTTACTAGTCTATGGGCTAGGTAGGGTTCCAGTAGCACCCTACCTCAGTACTCTACTACTTCGTTACTTTATAGAACTTGATAGGCCGCATCTAATTAAGCATGTTAAAATTGCATAAATTCATTCGAACGTGTTTTGGAGCATTTTCACCCAAAAATGGTCAAATGATTTTTGTTATTTATCCATAGAAAATTTATTTTTAGTAACCGAAGCTTCAGATAATGTGCAATTATACTTACGGCCATATAGATTAAAACCAAATGTGAATATAGAGGTTCTTGGACGCGTGTGCTTGAGAATGATATTTCTTACAGGAGGGGTTAGAATTTTCATCTTGGAACGAGCCTCTGGCGAGTTCCATGATGAAAATTCTGTCCCCGAGTGTAAGAAATATCATACTCTAGCACACAAGATTAAGAACCTATTTCTGCCACGTCCGATAGATAAACAAACAGTAAATAATCGGGGAAGCTTCACATATAATGAACGTGCCTGAGCACGTGCTTGGCATTTTTCGGTCACGTTGCTAAGCAACAAACGTGGTGCATTGTTTCATATATGGCAATCTTTACTAAACATGGTAATAAAATGCCCATTGGGAATGGCCATTGGGAATCGAATTTCTTCAATGGGTATTTCAGCCCCATAGTGGTAGAAATACTCTTCTTATGACCCTTGGCAGATTTTCGAGGCAAGTCGTGACCCAGCATTCACCAAAAATGACTAATTTTACAGTAATGCTTATCTTTTGAGCACAACCCCAAGGCGCATGTTAACTTTTGTTTCGTGTATTTAGAAAAAGACCCTGGGTCTATTGAACATATTCCGTACTGTTAACATGGAAGCAATTGAGACTGAGCATTGTTTTAACAGACTTTTTTCCCCTACCCCTGTGTCAAAAATACTTTCAGAAATCAGAAGTGTTCATATGATACATGTTTGATAGCAGAAATGGTTTGAATATGGTAAAAAAACTTATTGGGCTCTAAATATTGATTGTCCAGTTATCCGAGACACCCAAATTTCAACAAAATCTGCTTCTAATCGAGTGTTTAGCTCGGAATCAGAATCTTGATTGGAAATCTGACTACTGGAAAGGCGATTTTAGGTACTCTACTCGATTAAAGATTTTAGGTACTCTACAATTGATATTAGTCTTAGTGGGATACATATCAATTGTTGTAGGCCACCGTAACCTTCTTTATAAGCTTATCTTGGAGGTCAAAGATCAGGTCAAAGATCAGGTAATTTAGTTTTATTAAGATAATTGTATTAAGGCACTCTTAGGGGAGGAAGGTCGTGTGAGCGCTTTGGTGGATACAATACTATAAACTGACTACCTTTTTTTTTGTCTTTACTTGGTTAGTAGAACAGGTTCAATGACTATAGTAATTGATTGATCACTGATGGGACATGTATCCCATACCAGCTATGAAACCCAAATCACGCATATGTCAAATACCAGTTGCCTATATCCAAAATGACTTTGGAGCAGCATATGTTCATCTCATTTTAGCTGGGTACTAGTACCTGTATCCAATGCCATTAACCACCCTATTAACGACTGATATGCTTTGAACATGAACTAATTGTACAACTTCTGAAGCTTGAGTTACAAAATGTGTATTTTCTATGAAAAAATTATAAACATTACGTTTTTGGCTATTTATAGGTGAAAATGTCCCAAAACTCAGAGTCCAAGTGAGTTTATGCAATGTTAATATGCTTCATTAGATGCGGCTTTTCAAGTTCTATCAGGTAGTAACCAAGTAGTAGAGTACTGAGGGGGTGCTACTGAAACCCTACCCTAGCCCATGGACTATACTTATTGCAAATTTCCTTTCCCTTCCATCACAGCGTGACAGTGTTAGAATGCTAAATGCCAGCCTGTTGTAAGCAACTGATGGAATTTCTTGAGCTCTTTTATGATAAAACCTCATCCACTTTCTTCTATAAAAGTCATTTACTTTTGAAATCATGCATTAGTGTGTTCAGTACTGAATCGACCAGCCTGCAAGCAGTTGTAGATCAATGGCATCACCAACTCGTAATGATATGGCACATGGTGGCACCTCCATTAAATCTGCTTAGCCAGTGAATTTACCGTGCTTTACCAAATACAAGTTAAGATATCTCAGTCACTTAGTGGAGTATCAAAATATTCAAGGTGTTCTAAGAAAGGTGACATTGAGATTCAACACATATCGTTGTTTTTTAAGGTAGAGTTACACTTGAAACGATCTTAATATGATATATCAGTGTGAGAGTATATCATCACAGTTTTAGATTTGATATTAGTATAAATAAAGAAAAACTTTAAACTTTAACAATTTGTGCTTAATCCTTAAACAAGCCTCCTCTATAGACTGGTGGCTTAGCATCTCAACAATTTTATGAATTGGTTGTATAATTATCAATAGAAACGTTCTATTCTTGGTGAGTACTCACTGTGTGATGTCTTCCCTGCGTGTGTGGCTAGAAATGAGTCAAAGGAGCAAATATATGATGAGCTACTGTCTGCACCCTTATCATTTAGGTCATGTTTTTATACTTCACTCATATTGAAATATGTTACTTGCAAATTAATCTTTATAGCCATCGTAGTGAAACGAGGTCAACATAACTATCAAAGTAACTAGCACATAATAAGGCAACACATGGGCATAATGTGTAAAATGGGCATAGTGTAAAGATCATTTGAATTATATACTATGCAGGATATTGCAATATCCCTTTATTTATGAATCCTATATGTATCAAATATTTAGGTGGCAATAATCAAGTTAATGAATGATATTTAAAACATGTGAACTATGAATTTCATTTACCTTCAATATTTGTGCCACATTGAGGCTAATCACCTGTCAGAGATGGAGGAAACAGGAGAACCTAGCAGAAATCCTCACCGAAAACCCAATTCTTAGAAACTTTCTAACATTCTACTCAAATTGAAACCAAGGCCGTAGCGAAAGTCAGTGAGCAGTCAGTACCTAAGCTTTAGACGACCTGACTATGAGACTTTATGAGAGGCTTATAAAACTTAAAAAAGAAAAAAAGCTACTAATGAAAATAAGAAAGTAACCCCATTTTCTGAACATATAATTTGTACAAAACTCAATAAACCTTTGCAAATATTACTTTTAAAAGCAGCCTTATTTTTTTCAAATGATTCTCCATTCTGTGAAAGAGGCAACTGGCATCTTGCTGACAAGGAATTCTCAATTCCTCATATCTAAGTATTCATATTATTATAATTGTTTTGTATCAATTTATCATTATTTTTATTATTATTATTATTTTTATTATTATTATTATTATTATTATTATTATTATTTTTACTATTATTATTATTATCATTATCATTATTATTTTTACTTTTATCATTATTTTCATTACTATTATTATTATTTTCATTACTATTATTATTATTATTATTACTATTATTATTATTATTATTATTATTTTTTATCATCATAAGTAATAGTAGTAGTATATTACTATTATTATTAATATTATCATTATTATTATTATTATTATTATTATTATTATTATTGTTATTATTAATATCATTATTATTATTATCATCATCATCATCATCATCATCTACGGTCTAGCTTTCATTAGCATACAACAACACAGTTTTCCCTTTTTGAGTGACATTTATTTCCATATGCTAATTGATGTAGCATTTCAATAACATAAGTAAATAATCATCGCTTTTTTGTGTTAGTCTTATAGAATTGATGTTGGATAAAATCATAGTGGAATCATATAAACAGCACATATTACAGATAGAACTTGTTGTAATGATAGTCATCCATGGCTAACGCTGACTGTTCATTTAGTGGAGCTGCTTGCATCATACTCTACATTTATAAACCAGGCACATGTCTTTTAAGTTGAACAAAACATTACAATGCCTCCTTTCTGCTACTTTACCATGGCCTTTTAGAAAGACACCAATTGTTAGATCTTGCCCTTCAATCTTTACTTGATAATCGTCATTAGGCTGGCCTTGTTAAAAAGTTCTTTCTTTTCAAGTGCTGCCTTTCTAATTGAAGGACCCCGCTAACCTCATGATAGGAGAGGTTAATTTTGTCCCAATATCGCCTAAGCTATAAATCATGTCGTGCCAGGTGACTATAGGACTAACGTGCCTATGAAACAGTAGATCTGACATTATCTGAAGCTGCACCCAGTAAATATTTTGATTGGACATCAAAAAATGATATCTTCAACACTTTTTATATATAAAGTCAAAGTATTAGTATAGCACCATAAAATAGACAAGGATTTAGACTTTTCTGGCGTTTTTACTATAAAACTAGAAACTCTGATATTCTATTGTCATATTAGCCTTAAATGAAGTGTGAAGAGATAAATAGTTTATTCAAGCCATTCCTGTTCACTTTCATTCTTGTGCAATTTGTGGTTTTCAAAATACTGTCTCTTAAAAATAGAAGTAGACATCGGTTAACAAGTTTAGCAGGGTAGTGACATCTTGCCTTTTGCAATTCCCACCATGTAATTGCGGGAATTGTCTGTTTCAACAATTATTTCATATAAATGGTGGAATTATTGGCATCAACAACATATTTCTATTTTAGCGTTAGGGAGTTTTGACTACCAAATTCTATATAAACAAACAGTTTTATTACAGCAGTGTCATCTTCTCTGGCATGGAGGGAAATTTTCCTGCTTGGTCTCTCCAGCAATGTTTTTCCCTCAATGGCAGGACAAGAGTTAAGAATATAAAAAACAGCAAATCAAGTAGGGCCTCTTAGGTTTCATTTCCACTAAACGTTATGGTTGTTTTGACCATGATCTTACATAACTTTGATACATAATGCAGGAATAACCTAGAAGTTCCAACTCCTCTTCCCAGAAGAGGAAATCACTTTAAAAGTATTTGCGCAGTGCATGCTCCAGATATCTGTGAGGAACATTTACAAATCTTGACAAAACAGAAGAGGGCATGACCAAGCAATCTGAACGTCTGTATATATCAAGGAACAAGAAGCCAAAACCTCCATTACACAGTAGTCAAATAAGCGTCTGAAAACTTCTGGATCAATGACCCTGTCAATGGTTTGAGGATTAGTGCCTAGGTTTTTGAGCTCCTCCTCTAGACTGTGTCGATAGAACTCCACAAATTCTTTAATCTGACATATTGTGGCATCCTCTGACACAGAGAACATTATGAACTCTGCAACATCTCTTTGAGGAATATGGATGCAGCTGACTTCCCAGTCATATAAACATAGACCTCTTGGATTCCTTGTCATACAACAGTTTCTGGGATTCAGATCATAGTGAACATAGGTCTGCATGTATGAACGCATTTCCCTCACAATCTCAACTAAATTGCATGCAATATGTTGCACAGTTACATTCACTTGTGCTCTCCAAATATCAGGTACACGTTGGGTAGCAAGTTTAGATGACAGCATTATGTGTTTCTGTTGATTAGCAAAAAGTTTTATGCCATCATGTAGCGAGTCCCGCAGTTTACTGGGAAGGAGGTCGAGACGACCTAGATACTGAGCATGAAAGCGAGCAATATCCTTTAAACAAATCTTGATATCATTTTCTGACCAGGTCTCTTTGCCATAGCCAGCACCTCCCTCTATGCAGTCTAGATGACTGTGTGTTTCTGGTGTCAGATATTCCATTATGAAAAACAAGTTCTCATTCTGGAAGTCAAGGTTTGCATAATAGATTTTGGGCATTATGCATTTATACCATGCGCCATCAATGCAGGATTTTGCAACCAATGCTTCTCGTATATGAGTATCAGTATTTAAGGCTATAGCGTTGTAAAACTCCTCACCTTCCTCAATATCCAGCTTCCTGATTTCCTCACAAAGTGCGTCATCAAAGGACTTAGCACTTGTCTTTATTCTAACCATGACCCTTTTCTCCAAAACCACGCCATCATTTTCAGTATCTGATGTTCCTTTCAGATCAAAAGCACAATTACCTAGAAGTTTTCTGTCATGTAGATCTGATTATGTTGCTTTTGTGTCTTCCTCTATTCTTCCTCTTGTTTGGTCCTCAGATTTCTTATCAGAAGCTGCAACAAAGTCTTGGTTAATATAACCCAATATTGATGTACCTCCTTCCATATCCACTGCCTTAATGGATACAAGATTTAGGTCAATCTTAGCAGCAACTTCTTTGAATGCTTTTCCAATGAAGCTTAACCAAGTCCCCTTCTTCCTTGGTTCTGATTTGGTTTCCATGGTAGTCTGAGAGAATGCTGATGTTTATCTAAGATGAAAAAAGCAAATATGTCATTGTAATGGGTGGCCAGATTTAAGGTTTTGATGATAGGATGGCTGTTTCACATATATATTCAGATGTTTAGTAGTTTTCGGTTTGGGTGTTTTGATAAGAGCATGGATATAAGGAGTATTCATGCTCTGCCAGATTGTTGATTAATGTAAAATTGTTAGTATGAAATCAGGACTCGGAGGTTTAGTCCATTTGGAAGAATATGAGGTGGGATGTTGTACTAAGAATACAACATTTCAATGTTCAGAAACACTTACAGAGTGACAAGTTTCCTAATTGTCTAAATAGAGGTACCACATACAAACAAATATATGACTTGCTCCTTATTGCACTCGCGTGATTTAGGACGCCTCTTATCTGCCAAACAACCTGAAACATATAAATATACAAAGCACCAACTCTCCAAAGAAACGTAGCAAACCGAGGTTAATGCCAATGCCTGATAGGCCATATGCAGTATCTCGTGGCAAATCTTACAGGCTAAGGTAGCACATTTGAATGAATTCTATGGATAGTTAGATAAAACTAGAGTTGTATTTCGTATCAATAAATAGGATGATGGTGCTTTACCTATCGAAAAAACAAAAATAGATACAAAAAAGTAATTTAGAATACTTGTAAATGTAACTCTACTTTCAATCATTTAAAAGAGAATATGTGTTAGAGCTCATTGCCAACTTTTTTGGACACCTTGATTACAAATACATTCCAGAAATTGAATTAGATAATATAGTTAGAACGTGACAATGGCTTTGTGGCTTGAGTGCCTAATTAGTAATGCTAATTATTTAATGAGATTGACATCACATGTGATGAACTGCCCTCCTCTTAACAGCTTATGCTTGGTCTTAGTGGACAGCTGTTTGAATTATGAAGCACACAGATAGAAGTTGTTCCTACATTTGTCTCTGCTTAAATGATTAAAATCATTTACTTGTTTAAAATGAGTAATCAAGTTTATAGCTTTTATGAATTGGAATTTAGAATGCCATCATCTCAATACGATTGGTAGATGTTTTACTGTAAAGTTCGAAATATTGGCGTGGAACTATTATTGGCGACATTAGCGAGAGTGTCAGATTCGCTAATATTACGATCCGTTTATATTTGTTCCATTTTTCAACGATTCTTCATTTTGCACAGGTCTCCGGGCGCGTTTCTGTGTTTGGAGGCCATGTGCACCAGCAATCTGCCATAGCAGCGATATTGTCTTCCGGTGAATTGCTACACGACTAGTATCTCTGCTACTAATCACATACTCACTCTGCATGTTTTTTTAAGTTCCGTTCTGTTTCATTGAACGAGATGGTTCACACGCTAATATTACGATTCGCTAATATGGAAAAATGGATCAATTCGCTAAATTTATGCACGCCAATATTTCGAACTTTACAGTATATCTATCGGGATTACCTCCAGTAAATGCCTCTGGTTTACTCTGTATATCGTGATTACTTTTTCTATTTCTATTCTCTCTAGTTGATTATACCACATCGTTGAACAAGCCTCATCTATAGACAGTTGGCTTAGCATCTCTTCAATTTTATCAATTGTGTTAGAAAACTTAACAACGGATCATTCTATCATTTAGAAGTGATGTCTCCCCTGCCTGTAAGGATAGAACTAGCACGTAGGTGCAAATAAGTGATGAGCTACTTTCTGCGCTTTAAACATTCAGGTCATGTCTTCACACTTCGCACAAACTGAAATATGTAACTTGCAAACACTATTCCTAACCACCAGGCACCACAGCGAAACGATGTCAACGTTCATGCCTTATAACTATCAAAGTAACTCGGACAGAATAAGGCAACACATGGGCAAAATATGTAAAATGGGCATAATGTAGAGATCGTTTGATTGCTTAGAATTACATACTACTAGCTGCAACCCGTGCACAACACGGGCTTATACACAGCATCTCAGTTTTATGAGCTGCGAACAGCCAACGTTAGCAGCCAAGGGAAGATCTCTTCATACTCTTTCGAACAACGTCGTGATATCGGGACCCACAATTACAATTTTGATATATATTTTGCCGAGAATGTCGAAAAATCGGAATATGCGTTCAAGGCGTTTTCATTTAACTATTTCTCCATGCTTACAGGGCCTTAAATTACGATTTTGATATATTTAAAAAGAACATATTAGGGACTTTCTAGATATATAAATTGTGTTGTCGTAATCCCAGTAATGTATAAATGCAGTTTATAAGATGTTTTGTGACTGAGGTGGTAGCCATGGTAGGAATTGGTCACGGCCTAGTCAGCAGCCAAAACATTGCCCTATGGGCTCGGTTTTTGCTGCTGACTGGGCCACAATTGCCACAATCACCTACCTCTCGTGATCAATTCCCATTATACCACAAGGTTTACAGACCTTTTTTGGCAAGTTTTCTGCTTTAAATGAAAATCTAAACTAAGCTGTTGTTGTAACATTCTGGATGGTGCAACAATCAGAACATCATGCAACAATAGGATTTCCTATTGTTGGAAGCATATGCATGGGAAGAGCTCTTTATGATCTTTCTAACAATGTCGTGATTTCAGGACCCACAATTACAATTTTGATAAATTTTAAAAGAATATATGACTGCCTTCCTAAATATATAAAATTTGCTGTCTTAGGCCCAGGAATAAGTGAGAAATCATCAAATGAAATTGGACATATTTTGTCGAGAATGTTGGGAAATCAAAATATCTGTTCAATGCATTTTGATTCGTTGATTTCTCCGTGATTACAGGGTCTTAAATTAGGTTTTAATATATCTAAAAGAAACATATCATGGACTTTCTAGATATATACTATTTGTTTTCTTAAGCCCAGTAATGTATAATGCTGTATGATGTTTTGTGGCTCTGTTGGTAGCGATGGTGTATTGTAGGAATTGATCACGGGAGGTAGGCAATTGTGGCCACAATTACCTACCTCCCGTGATCAATTCCTACAATACACCATCGCTACCAACAGCTCCCATACTAAGACCACTGCCCCGGCCCAGTCAGCAGCCAAACCTTGCTCTATATGGGCTCAGTTTTGGCTGCTGACTGGGCCGGGCACTGGTATTGCCACAATCACCTACCTCCCGTGATCAATTCCCATTATATTACAAGGCTTACTAACATGTTTGTTGGCAAGATTTTTGCTTTAAATATAGACCTAAACTAAGCTGTTGTTGTAACATTCTGGATGGTGCCACAATTGGAACATCATATAACAATAGGATTTCCTATTGTTGGAAGCATATGCATGTGTGACGCTCCCATTGTTGAGGGAGGAGTTTGTTTACAATAACAACCTCCTCCCTCAACAATGCGAGCGTATCACATACACATCCTTCCAACAATAGTAAATCATATCGTTCTATGAAGAACTGATTGTTGAAAAATCCAAAATGTTGCAACAATCGGCTCATGCTAAGTTTAGTTTAGATCTTCATTCAAAGCCAACAAAACTCCACAAAAACATTTTTGTTAGTTATTTTTACTTCAAACCTAGCTATCGCAAAACTTCAGCCCCCCACTAATCAGCATGCAAAGCCACAGCATCAGGCTTGTAGTCGTTTCGGAGGAGTTACGGTCACAAAATTTGGAACCTGCTTTTAATATAGAGATATAGTACATTGCGATATTCTTTCTTATAGGTATCTTATATCAAATTTAAGCAGCAATAAGTAAGTAAATGGATGATATTTAAAACATGTCAATTACAAATTTCATTTACTTTCAATATTTGTGCCACATTGAGGCTAATCACTTGTCCGAGATGGAGGAAACAGGAGAACCTGGCAGAAATTCTCACCGAAAACCCAATTCTTAGAAACTTCCTAACATTCTACTCAGATTGAAACCCAGGCTGTAGTGAAAGACAGTGTGAGCAGTCAGTACCTATGCTTTAGACGACCTGGCTATGAGACTTTATGAGAGGCCTATAAAAATAATAAAAAAAACACCTTCTAATGAAAATAAGAAAGGAACCCCATCTTCTGAACATATAATTCGTACAAAACTCATAAAACCTTGGCAAATATTGCTTTTAAAAACAGCCTTATTTACAAACGATTCTCTAGTTTGTGAAAAAGGCAACACATCTTGCTGACAAGGAATTCTCATTTCCTCATATCTAAGTATTCATATTTTCATAATTGTTATATATGCATTTATTATTATTATTATTATTATTATTATTATTATTATTATTATTATTATTATTATTAGTGGTAGTAGTAGCAGTAGTAGTAGTAGTAGTAGTAGTAGTAGTAGTAGTAGTAGTACCATTACTATCATCATAAGTAGAAGTAGTAGTATATTACTATTATTATTATTATTATTATTATTATTATTATTATTATTATTATTATTGTTATTATTATTATTATTATTATTATTATTATCTTTGGTCTAGCTTTCACTACCTTACAACAACCCAGTTTTCCCTTTTTGAGTAATATTTATTTCCATATGCTAATTGATGTAGCATTTCAATAACATAAGTGAAAATTCATAGTTTGTTGTGTTAGTCTTTAAGAAATTGATGTTGGATTAAATCATAAGTGGCATCATGTAAATAGCGCATATTACAGACAGAACTTGTTATAATGATTGTTATCCATGGCTAACATTGAATAGTATAGTATAGTATAGTATTTTATTGACCATCTCAAAAAGAAATGAAATACATATACGACAGAAAAGGTAAGCGTAAAAGCAAACCGAACAGAACTAAACATACTACAGGTAATAAACAAAAACAAAGATACTTCTAATGGTTAACATAGAGAAAAGATATTGAACGAGCATATAGTAGCAGACTAAACGAAAAATAAGGAAAACAGAATTACACAAATAAGAAAAATTTAATTAAAATAGGGTACATAATACTACTACTTAAGGTGCGGCTGTCGGCCGTAGTACCGTAAGGGTGCTGATAGCCGGGTATACACAAACGAAGCCGCCATAAGAAAGAGCTACTGTGGAGACATTATTGAACCCAAAATATACTCAATAAAAAACATGGTACCGTATAGGTGTAAAGAACAGGGATGTTGGGAGGACTATCCTAAGTCCTAACGACTTTACAACATAGTTATGTACAAATATTGAGAGGGTGCTGTATAGGCTAGGTCATGGTGGTGCGTGGGGGTCCGCTCAACACGGCATTATCGGTATATGACCACCTAACTTAGCCTGTCCCACTCCTGTTCTTCACAGCTTTACAGTATATTCTATGTATCCACATCCCAGCAATGCGCCTGAATTCAATGTGACTTTCTTCACTTAGGTCATTAACATTTCGTCCTAGGAGCCAGAAAAACACATTTTGAATGTCCATATAATGGAGCTGCTTGCATCATACTATACATATATAAGCCAGGCACATGTCTTTTAAGTTGCACAAAACATTACAATGCCTCTTTCTGCTAGTTTACCATGGCTTTTTAGAAAAACACCAATTGTTAGATCTTGGCCTTCAATCTTTTATTGGATACTCGTCATTAGGCTGGCATTGTTTAAAAGTTCTTTCTTTTCAAGTGCTGCCTTTATAATTGAAGGACCCCGCTATCCTCATGATAGGAGAGGTTAGTTTTGTCCCAATATCACCTAAGCTATAAATCATGTCCTACCAGGTGACTAACGTGCCTACGAAACCAGTAGATCTGACCTTATCTAAAGCCAGTAAATATTTTGATTGGACATCAAAAAATGATATCTGTAACACTTATCATATATGAAGTCAAAGCGTCAATATTAGTATAGCGCCATAAAAATAGATATGGATTTAGACTTTTCTGGCGTTTTTACTATAAAACTAGAAACTTTGATATTCTATTGTCATATTAGCTTTAAATGAAGTGTGAAGAGATTAATAGGTTATCCAAGCCATTCCTGTTCACTTACGTTTATGTGCAATTTGTGGTTTTCAAAATACTGCCACTTAAAAGTAGAAGTAGACTTCGGTAAACAAGTTCAGCAGGGTAGTGACATCTTGCTTTTTGCAATTCCCACCGTGTAATTGCGGGAATCATCTGTTAAAATGGTGGAATTATTATCATCAAAAACATATTTCTATTTTAGCGTTAGGGAGTTTTGACTACCAAATTATATATAAACAAACAGTTTAATTGCAGCAGTGTCATCGTCTCTGCCATGGAGGGATATTTCCCTGCTTGGTCTCTCCAGCAATATTTTTCCCTCAATGGCAGGACAAGTGTTAAGAATATAAAAAAACCAGCAAATCAAGCAGGAACTCTTAGGTTTCAATTCAACTAAAAGTTATGGTTATTTTGACCATGATCTTACATAATTTTGATACATAATGCAGGAATGACCTAGAAGTTCCAACTCCTCTTCCCAGAAGAGAAAATCATTTTAAACGTATTTGTGCATCGCCTCCTCCAGATATCTGTGAGGAACATTCACAAATCTTGACAGAAACGGAAGTGGGCATGACCAAGCAATCAGAACGTCTGTATATATCAAGGAGCGAGAAGCCAAAACCTCCATCACACAGTAGTCAAATAAGCGTCTGAAAACTTCTGGATCAATGACCCTGTCAATGGTTTGAGGACTAGTGCCTAAGTTTTTGAGCTCCTGCTCTAGACTGTGTCGATAGAATTCCACAAATTCTTCAATCTGACATATTGTTGCATCCTCTGACACAGAGAACATAATGAACTCTGCAACATCTCTTTGAGGAACATGGATGCAACTGACCTCCCAATCATATAAACATAGACCTTTTGGATTCCTTGTCATACAACAGTTTCTGGGATTCAGATCATAGTGAACATAGGTCTGCATGTATGAACGCATTTCCCTCACAATCTCCATTAAATTGCATGCAATATGTTGCACAGTTACATTCACTTGTTCACTCCAAATATCAGGCACACGTTGGGCAGCAAGTTTAGATGACAACATTATGTGTTTCTGTTGATTAGCAAAAAGTTTTATGCCATCATGTAGCGAGTCCCGCAGTTTACTGGGAAGGAGGTCGAGACGACCTAGATACTGAGCATGAAAGCGAGCAATATCTTTTAAACAAATCTTGATATCATTTTCTGACCAGGTCTCTTTCCCAAAGCCAGCACCTCCCTCTATGCAGTCTAGATGGCTGTGTGTTTCTGGTGTCAGATATTCCATTATGAAAAACAAGTTCTCCTTCTGGAAGTCAAGGTTTGCATAATAGATTTTGGGCATTATGCATTTATACCATGCGCCATCAATGCAGGATTTTGCTACCAATGCTTCTCGTATATGATTACCAGTATTTAAGGCTATAGCATTGTGAAACTCCTCACCTTCCTCAATATCCAGCTTCCTGATTTTCTCACAAATAGCATCATCATAGGACATAACATTTGTCTTAATTCTAACCATGACCCTTTTCTCCAAAACCACACTATCACAGTTGGTGTCTGATGTCCCTGTCAGATCAAAAGCACAATTACCTAGAAGTTTTCTGTCCTGTAGATCTGATTTTGTTGCTTTTGTGTCATCCTCTTTACTTTTTCTTGTCGGGTCATGAAGTTTCTTATCAGAAGCTGTAACAACGTCTTGGTTAATGGATCCCAATATTGATGTACCTCCTTCCATATCCACTGCCTTAAAGGATACAAGATTTAGGTCAATCTTAGCAGCAACTTCTTTGAATACTTTTCCCATGTAGCTTAACCAAGTCCCCCTTTTCCCTGCATCTGATTGGGTTTCCATGGTAGATTGAGAGAATGCTGTTGTTTATCTACAATGAAAAAAGCATATATGTCATTGCAATGGATGGCCAGATTTAAGGTTTTGATAATAGGATGGCTGTCTCACATAAATATTAAGATGTTTTGTAGTTTGGGTTTTTTGCAGTTTTGATATGTCAGCAAGAATATAACTTGGAGTAATCATGCATTGTCAGGTTGTTGATATTAAACTAAGATTGTCAGTATGAATTCAGGGCTCGGAGGTGTAGTCCATTTGTTAATGGAAGAATATGATACTAAGAATACAACATTTCAATATTCGGAAACTCTGACAGAGTGACAAGGTTCCTAAGGGTAAGGTTACTTGATTTATTGGTTCCCGGATCTGCCGATCAAAGTGGAATGGTGCCAACGGAAAAATGAATGTAATCATCCCACTTTGTTTTGTGCTCTGCGGCCGAGCCATAATTAGGTTCACCGAGCCGACAATAAATTTACCATATATGGTAATAAAACAGCAAATATACAAGAACATTACTACCAAAATAATAAAACTTTATAATAGCAATGCAATACAGCGTTGTGGAGATGCACCATCTTACTAAAATGTATTCTTTCAATGTTCAAACATCTTGTTTGAATATGTTTTCTTATACTTGCTAAAATGACTTTTTTACCTCCCTCCCAACTGTTTACAGCCGACCCAACATTTCCATTTGTAAAAATAAAAGAAGAAAAAAATCTACTTTACTTATATTTACTAACCTCCCGACTATAAAATTGGTCATATATATGACTTGTTTCTTTTCGCACTTGCATGATTTAGGACACCTCTTAACATCAGCCAAACAACCTGAACCATATGGATATACAAAACACAATCTCTTTAAAGAAACGTAGCCAACTGATGTTAATGCCAATGTCTGATAACCTATATGCAGTACCTTGTGGCAAATCTCATAGGATAAGACAGCAAATGTGAATAAATTCTAAGGATGGTTAGATAAAATTAGAGATATATTTTATATTTAAAAATAGAAAAATGTTTTTTTTCTTTTCGGAAAAAAAAAGGAAAATAAATATAGAAAAAATAAATAAAAATACTTATAAGTCTAACTCTACCTTCAATTCTATTTAAAAAGATATGTGTTAGAGCTCAATGCCAACCTTTTTGGACATCTTGATTACAAGTGTATTCCCCAAACTGAATGAGATAATACTGTTAGAACGTGACTCTTGTTACTTGAGTGCCTAATTAGTAATGTTAATTAAATGAGAATGACATCACATGTGATGAACTGCCCTCCTCTTGACAGCTAGTGCTGGGTCTTAGTGGACAGCTGTTCGGGGACTGAAGCACACAGATGGTAGTTGTACCTACCTTTGTCTCTGCTTACTTGAAGAAAATCATTTACTTGTTTAAAATGAGTAATCAAGTTAATATAGCTTTTATGAATTAGAATTTAAAAGCTCATCATCACAATATAGTTTGTAGATTTTTTATGTCAATTAGGTTTTATATATAACCAGATAACATATTTTTATCGACGGGCAAACTCCAGCTGAATAGTCATAAAACAACCAGGTCCAGACCGGAATAAAATTTACATTCAGACCTACCCCCGAGGAAAGTTAATAAAATTGAAATAAACCCATTTTCTCTGTGTACTGACTGAGCATTCTCTTTCTTTGCAATAATGTGGTTAAAAGGGGTATATGGAAGTGCAGTTTATATAGTTGTGTTTTTTAACACAGACTTAAGCCTGGCTGCAAATTGAAATGTTTATGCCCGGAGGATGTGAATTGCAGTTAACCTCCTGGGTACAGCTTGGAAAACTAGAGCAGAAGCAATTCCTCAATTCCTCAATGTGATCAATGTGTAATGAGGTCAATTCCTGAGAGGCCATGACAATACACATACACAGCTTACTAGTCTATGGGCTAGGTAGGGTTCCAGTAGCACCCTACCTCAGTACTCTACTACTTCGTTACTTTATAGAACTTGATAGGCCGCATCTAATTAAGCATGTTAAAGTTGCATAAATTCATTCGAACGTGTTTTGAGGCATTTTCACCCAAAAATGGCCAAACGTTTGATTTTTGTTATTTATTCATAGAAAATTTATTTTTAGTAACCGAAGCTTCAGATAATGTGCAATTATACTTACGGCCATATAGACTAAAACCAAATGTAACACCAAAGGTTCTTGGACCTGTGTGCTTGAGAATGATATTTCTTACACGAGGGGTTAGAATTTTCATCTTGGAACCAGCCTCTGGCGAGTTCCATGATGAAAATTCTGTCCCCGAGTGTAAGAAATATCATACTCTTGCACACAAGATTATGAACCTATTTCTGCCACGTCCGATAGATGAATAAACAGTAAATAATCGGGGAAGCTTCACATATAATCAACCTGCAGGAGCACGTGCTTGGCATTTCTAGGTCACGTTGCTAAGCAACGAACGTGGTGCATTGTTCCATATATGGCAATCTTTACTAAACATGGTAATAAAATGCCCATTGGGAATGGCCATTGGGAATCGAATTTCTTCAATGGGTATTTCGGCCCCATAGTGGTAGAAATACAGTTCTTATGACCCTTGGCAGATTTTCGAGGCAATTCGTGACCCAGCATTCACCAAAAATGGCAAATTTTGCAGTAATGCTTATCTTTTGAGCTCAGCCACAACCCCAAGGTGCATGTTAACTTTTGTTTGGTGTATTTAGCAAAAGACCCTGTGTCTATTGAACATATTCAGTACTGTTAACATGGAAGCAATTGAGACTGAACATTGTTTTAACAGACTTTTTTTCCCCTACCCCTGTGTCAAAAATACTTTCAGAAATCAGAAGTGTTCATATGATACATGTTTGACAGCAAAAATGGTTTGAATATGGTAAAAAAACTTATTGGGCTCTAAATATTGATTGTCCAGTTGTCTGAGACACCCAAATTTCAACAAAATCTGCTTCTAATCGAGTGTTTAGCTCGGAATCAGAATCTTGATTGGAAATCTGACTACTGGAAAGGCGATTATAGGTACTCTACTCGATTAAAGATTTTAGGTACTCTACACTTGATATTAGTCTTAGTGGGATACATAGCAATTGTTGTAGGCCACCGTAACCTTCTGTAAAAGCTTATCTTGGAGGTCAAAGATCAGGTAATGTAGTTTTATAAAGATAATTGTATTAAGGCACTCTTAGGGGGGGAAGGTCGTGTGAGCGCTTTGGTGGATACAAGACTATAAACTGACTACCTTTTTTTGTCTTTACTTGGTTAGTAGAACAGGTTCAATGACTATAGTAATTGAATGATCACTGATGGGACATGTACCCCATACCAGCTATGAAACCCAAATCACGCATATGTCCAATACCAGTTGCCTATATCCGAAATGACTTTGGAGCAGCATATGTTCATCACATTTTAGCTGGGGACGAGTTCCTGTATCCAATGCCATTTACCACCATATTAACGACTGATATGCTTTGTACATGTACTAATTGTACAACTTCTGAAGCTTGAGTTACAAATTGTGTATTTTCTATGAAAAAATTATAAACATTACGTTTTTGGCTATTTTTAGGTGAAAATGTCCCAAAACTCAGAGTCCAAGTGAGTTTATGCAATGTTGATATGCTTCATTAGATGCGGCTTGTCAAGTTCTATCAGGTAGTAACCAAGAAGTAGAGTACTGAGGGGGTGCTACTGAAACCCTACCCTAGCCCATGGACTATACTTATTGCAAATTTCCTTTCCCTTCCATCACAACGTAAGAATGCTAAATGGCAGCCTGTTGTAAGCAACTGGTGAATTTCTTGACCTCTTTTATGATAAAACCTCATCCACTTTCTTCTATAAAAGTCATTTACTTTTGAAAGCATGCATTAGTGTGTTCAGTACCGAATCGACCAGCCTGCAAGCAGTTGTAGATCAATGGCATCACCAACACGTAATGATATGGCCCATGGTGGCACCTCCATTAAGTCTGCTTAGCCAGTGAATTTACTGTGCTTTACCAAATACAAGTTAAGATATCTCAGTCACTTTGTGGAGTACCAAAGTATTCAAGGTGTTCTAAGAAAGGTGACATTGAGCATCAACACATATCGTTGTTTTTAAGGTAGAGTTACACTTGAAACGATCTTGATATGGTATATCAGTGTGAGAGTATATCATCACAGTTTTAGATTTGATATTAGTATAAATAAAGAAAAACTTTAAACTTTAACAATTTGTTCTTAATCCTTGAACAAGCCTCCTCTATAGACTGGTGGCTTAGCATCGTCATGTTATGAATTTGGTTGTATAATTATCACTAGAAACGTTCTATTCTTGGTGAGTACTCACTGTGTGATGTCTTCCCTGTGTGTGTGGCTAGAAATGAGACATAGGAGCAAATATATGATGAGCTACTGTCTGCACTCTTATCATTTAGGTCATGTTTTTATACTTCACACATATTGAAATATGTTACTTGTAAATTAATCTTTATAGCCATCGTAGTGAAACGAGGTCAACATAACTATCAAAGTAACTCGCATATAATAAGGCAACACATGGGCATAATGTGTAAAATGGGCATAGTGTAAAGATCATTTGAATTATATACCATGCAGGATATTGCAATATCCCTTTATTTATGAATCCTATCTGTATCAAATATTTAGGCGGCAATAATCAAGTTAATGAATGATATTTAAAACATGTGAACTATGAATTTCATTTAACTTCAATATTTGTGCCACATTGAGGCTAATCACCTGTCAGAGATGGAGGAAACAGGAGAACCTAGCAGAAATCCTCACCGAAAACCCAATTCTGAGAAACTTCCTAACATTCTACTCAGATTGAAACCAAGGCTGTAGCGAAAGTCAGTGAGCAGCCAGTACCTAAGCTTTAGACTACCTGGCTATGAGACTTTATGAGAGGCTTAAAAAGCTTAAAAAAGAAAAACAGCTACTAATGAAAATAAGAAAGTAACCCCATTTTCTGAACATATAATTTGTACAAAACTCATTAAACCTTGGCAAATATTACTTTTAAAAGCAGCCTTACTTTTTTCAAATGATTCTCCATTCTGTGAAAGAGGCAACTGGCATCTTGCTGACAAGGAATTCTCAATTCCTCATATCTAAGTATTCATATTATTATAATTGTTATATATCAATTTATCATTATTATTATTATTATTATTATTATTATTATTATTATTATTATTATCATTGTTATTATCATTATTATTATAATTTGTACTATTATTATTATTTTCATTACTATTATTATTATTATTATTATTATTATTATTATTATTATTATTATTATTATTATTATTATCATTATTATTATTATTTTCATTATTATTAGCAGTACCATTATTTTTATCATCATAAGTAATAGTAGTATATTACTATTATTATCATTATCATTCTTCTTCTTCTTATTATTATTATTATTATTGTTATTATTGATATCATTATTATTATCATCATCATCATCATCATCATCTACGGTCTAGCTTTCACTAGCATACAACAACACAGTTTTCCCTTTTTGAGTGATATTTATTTCCATATGCTAATTGATGTAGCATTTCAATAACATAAGTGAATAATCATCGTTTTTTGTGTTAGTCTTATAGAATTGATGTTGGATTAAATCATAAGTTGAATCATATAAACAGCACATATTACAGATAGAACTTGTTATAATGATAGTTATCCATGGCTAACGCTGAGTGTTCATATAATGGAGCTGCTTGCATCATACTCTATATATATAAACCAGGCACATGTCTTTTAAGTTGAACAAAACATTACAATGCCTCCTTTCTGCTACTTTACCATGGCCTTTTAGAAGAACACCAATTGTTAGATCTTGCCCTTCAATCTTTACTTGATACTCGTCATTAGGCTGGCATTGTTTAAAAGTTCTTTCTTTTCAATTGCTGCCTTTGTAATTGAAGGACCCCTCTAACCTCATGATAGGAGAGGTTAATTTTGTCCCAATATCACCTAAGCTATAAATCATGTCCTGCCAGCTTACTATAGGACTAACGTGCCTATGAAACTGTAGATCTGACATTATCTGAAGCTGTACCCAGTAAATATTTTGATTGGACATCAACAAATTGATATCTTTAACACTTTATTATATATAAAGTCAAAGTATAAGTATAGCACCGTAAAATAGACAAGGATTTAGCCTTTTCTGGCGTTTTTACTATAAAACTAGAAACTCTGATATTCTATTGTCATATTAGCCTTAAATGAAGTGTGAAGAGATAAATAGTTTATTCAAGCCATTCCTGTTCACTTTCATTCATGTGCAATTTGTGGTTTCAAAATACCACCTCTTAAAAATAGAAGTAGACATCGGTAAACAAGTTCAGCAGGGTAGTGACATCTTGCCTTTTGCAATTCCCACCATGTAATTGCGGGAATCATCTGTTTCAACAATTATTTCATATAAATGGTTGAATTATTGGCATCAACAACATATTTCTTTTTTAGCGTTAGGGAGTTTTGACTACCAGATCCTATATAAACAAACAGTTTTATTACAGCAGTGTCATCCTCTCTGCCATGGAGGGAAATTTTCCTGCTTGGTCTCTCCAGCAATATTTTTCCCTCAATGGCAGGACAAGAGTTAAGAATATTAAAAAACAGCTAATCAAGCAGGACCTCTTAGGTTTCATTTCCACCAAACGTTATGGTTGTTTTGATCATGATCTTACATAACTTTGATACATAATGCAGGAATAACCTAAAAGTTCCAACTCCTCTTCCCAGAAGAGGAAATCACTTTAAAAGTATTTGCTCATTGCATGCTCCAGATATCTGTGAGGAACATTGACAAATCTTGACAAAAACAGAAGAGGGCATGACCAAGCAATCTGAACATCTGTATATATCAAGGAACGAGAAGCCAAAACCTCCATTACACAGTAGTCAAATAAGCGTCTGAAAACTTCTGGATCAATGACCCTGTCAATGGTTTGAGGATTAGTGCCTAGGTTTTTGAGCTCCTCCTCTAGACTGTGTCGATAGAACTCCACAAATTCTTCAATCTGACATATTGTGGCATCCTCTGACACAGAGAACATTATGAACTCTGCAACATCTCTTTGAGGAACATGGATGCAGCTGACTTCCCAGTCATATAAACATAGACCTCTTGGATTCTTTGTCATACAACAGTTTCTGGGATTCAGATCATAGTGAATGTAGGTCTGCATGTACGAACGCATTTCCCTCACAATCTCCATTAAATTGCATGCAATATGTTGCACAGTTACATTCACTTGTGCTCTCCAAATACCAGGCACACGTTGGGCAGCAAGTTTAGATGACAACATTATGTGTTTCTCTTGATTAGCAAAAAGTTTTATGCCATCGTGTAGCGAGTCCCGCAGTTTACTAGGAAGGAGGTCGAGATGACCTAGATACTGAGCATGAAAGCGAGCAATATCCTTTAAACAAATCTTGATATCATTTTCTGACCAGGTCTCTTTGCCATAGCCAGCTCCTCCCTCTATGCAGTCTAGATGACTGTGTCTTTCTGGTGTCAGATATTCCATTATGAAAAACAAGTTCTCATTCTGGAAGTCAAGATTTGCATAATAGATTTTGGGCATTATGCATTTATACCATGCACCATCAATGCAGGATTTTGCAACCAATGCTTCTCGTATATGATTACCAGTATTTAAGGCTATAGCATTGTGAAACTCCTCACCTTCCTCAATATCTAGCTTCCTGATTATCTCACAAATAGTGTCATCATAGAACTTAGCACTTGTCTTAATTCTAACCATGACCCTTTTCTCCAAAACCACACCATCACTTTTGGTATCTGATGTCCCTGTCAGATCAAAAGCACAATTACCTAGAAGTTTTCTGTCATGTAGATCTGATTCTTTTCCTTTTGTGTCTTCCTCTTTACTTTTTCTTGTCGGGTCATCAAGTTTCTTATCAGAAGCTCTAACAACGTCTCGGTTAATGGAACCCAATATTGATGTACCTCCTTCCATATCCACTGCCTTATAGAATATGAGATTTAGGTCAATCGTAGCAGCAACTTCTTTGAATACTTTTCCCATGTAGTTTAGCCAAGTTCCTTTTTTTCTGGCATCTGGGTGGGTTTCCATGGTAGATTGAGAGAGGACTGTTGTTTATCTAAGATAGAAAAGCAAATATGCCATTGCAATGGATGGCCAGATTTAAGTTTGTTCACATATTTTTCATGGCTGTTTCACATATATATTAAGATATTTTGTTTTGGGTTTTGGCCCTATATATATGAATACATTATAAGGAGTAATCTTGCTGTGCCAGGTTGTTAATTAAACTGAAATTGTTAGTATGCATTCAGGACTCGGAGGTTTATAGTCAATTTTTCAATGGAAGAATATGATGTGGGCAGTTCACCAAGGATACAACATTTCAATATTCAGAAGCACTTACAGACTGACAAGTTTCCTAATTGTCTGGATAGAGGTAACACATACAATCAAATATATGACTTCTCTTTGGTCTCGCGTGGTTTATTACACCCCTTAACATCTGCCAAACAATCTGAAACATATGAATATATTCAAAGCATCATCTCTGCAAAGAAACGGTACGTAGCAATTCAAGGTTAGTGTCAATGCCTGATAACCCTTATGCAGTATCTTGTGGCAAATCTCACAGGATAAGGCAGCACATGTAAATGAATTCTAAGGATGGTTAGATACAATTAGAGTTGCATTTTACATTCAGAAATGAAATAATGGTGCTTCTATTAATAAAAGAATAGAAAAATGAATAACGGAAAATAAATTAAAATACTTTTAAGCCTTCAAAATTTAAAAAAAGATATGTTAGAGCTCAATGTCAAATTTTTAGAACAGCCTGATTATAAGTGTACTCCACAAATTTACTGAGATAATACTGTTAGAGGGAGCATAATTGGCATTATTATACCTCACGTGAGGATACTCTTATCCTATTGGATGAGAGCCATGTGTCAAAAATGCTGGCTACCTGTGTCTCTGTAGGTTCCTCGACAGCGGTCACCATTGGACGTAATGACACCTGTTGTCAAGGAACCGTGAATTGTAAACCTACCGTTTCATGATTCCCTCTATTGTTGAAGACGTCATGCTTTCAAGATCCCCACGCGTGGTAAAAGTATGTCAAGGCCTGAGCAGATTGCCGCCGTCAACAATGGTATTGTCTTATTGTTGAGAACAACGATAAAGAAAATAACATTGACCCTTCGTCGTTGCCTTTATGAGTGCTTAATTAGCAGTTGTGGCAGCACCCCAATCAGCAGGCTGATTTACGGAAGTGGGGCAGGAGGATATCACAAGACTGCGTGGTATGGCGTTGTTCGGTATAATAAAACAAATGCAACATCTCTGTGGTGTTGCATTTGTTTAGTGTCATCTTTGTGACTTGAGTGCCTAATTAGTGATGTTAATTAAATGAGAGTGTCATCATGAACTGCCCTCCTCTTGACAGCTAGTGCTGGGTCCTAGTGGACTGCTGTTTGATGAATGAAGCACACAGATAGAAGTTGTCCGTACCTTTGTCTCTGCTAAAATTAGTAAAATCATTTACTTGTTTAAAATGAGCAATCAAGTTAATAGCTTTATATGAATTAGAATTAAAAGTTCCATCATCACAAAACAATTTGTAGATGTTCCATGTTTATCGGTTTTTTTAACACCAGAATACATATTTTTATTGACTGCCCAACTCCAGCTCAATAGTTATAACCATCATATAACAACCACATACAGACCGGAATCAAATTTACTTTCAGTCCCCCCCCCCCCCCCCCCCCTCAACGAAAATGAATTAGATGGAAATAAACCCGATTTTCTCTGTGTACTGAGAGAGTTTTCTGTTTCTTTACAATAATGTCGTTAAAGGGGGATATGGAAGTGCAATTCCTTTGCAATCAATGTGTATTCAGGTCAATTCCTGAGAGTCCATGATACTACACATACACAGCTTACTAAATGAGAATTTCCTTTCTCTTCCATCACACGTTAACTGTGTAAGAACGCAAAAGCACTGTTTGTAAACAACTGCTGGAATTTCTTGAGCTCTTTTACAATAAAAGCTCATCCAAAATCCCTTTACCACAGGTCACTTTCCTTATTGTTTTTGCCGCACAGAACCTAGTATACCACTTGAAAATATAACCTAGAGTATAAAGGTATTCACTGAGACACAATGCCATTGTTTGTTAAGTCCCATACACCACTTTCCTCTTTACAAGTCATCTACGTTTGAAAGCATTCATTAGTGTGTTCAGTACTGAATAGACCAGCCTGCAAGCAATTGTATATCAATGACATCACAGCCTCTTTCAGATAAAACCCAAGGTGGCGCCTCCATTAAGCCTGCTTAGCTAGTGAATCTGCTGTATTTTGAAAAATACAAGTCAAAATATCTCATTTATTTTTTTAGTGTCCAAAGAAAGGACATTGAGCTTTAACACATATCTTTGTTTTTTAAGGTAGAGTCATTCTTCAAACGATGTTGATATGGTATGTTAGTGTTAGAGTATATCATCACAGTTTTAGATTTGATATTAGTATAAACAAAGAGAAAATTGTAATCCAAACCTTGTGCTATTTCGATAATACCAGTGTATAAAGTTAATTATTTTGATATATTGCCTCACATATGACATGAAAGCTAAACTTTTATATGCTGATATTCTATCTTATTTCATAGATAGACTTTACTTAATCTACCACCTATGCCTCTGGTTTACCCTATAGATCGTGATAACTCTGTCCACCTCTATTCCTTCGAACAATCTGTGCCAAATCATAGGACAAGCCTCCTCTTTAGACTGGTGGTTTAGCATCTCTGCACCTTTATGAATTTGGTTGTATAAATATAACTATGGATCTAAAAAACGGTCTACCCTTGAGAAGTACTCACTGTGTGATGTCTTACCTGCGTGTGTGGCTAGAAATGACACGTAGGAGCAAATGAATGATGAGCCACGTTCCACAATCCAGTCATTTAGGTCACGCCTTTATACTTCAGATTAACTGAAATATATGACTTGCAATACACTATTTATAACCAGCGCAGTGAAACAAGGTCACCGTTCTTGTCTTATAACTGGTAATGTAACTCGCACAGAATAAGGCAACACATCAGAATATGTAAAATAGGCATGGTGTAAAGATCATTTGATGGATTAGTGTTACATACCATATGGTATATTGTGATATTCTCTCTTATAGGTATCCTATATGTATCAAATTCAAGCGGCAATAAATGATATTCCAAACATGAATGTTTGGAATTTCATTTACCTTCAATAGTTGTGCCATGTTAAGGTTAAACACTTGTCAGAGATGGCAGAAACAAGAGAACCTGTCAGAAATCCTGACGGAAAACCCAGTTCTTAGCAACTTTCCAACATTTTACTCAGATTGAAACCCAGTGAAAGCCAATGAGCAGTCAGTAGTTGTGCTTTAGACCACCTGGCTATGAGAGTTTATAAGGCCACTCCAATTTGATTACTTGTCTTACGAGCTTTTTTTGAAAAAACAAATCCTGTCAGACTCCAAAAAAAAAAGAAAAAAAAGTCACTTTTGGTGTCATACGGACGAAAGTGGTTTTGAAATTTTCTGTCAGACTCCAAAAAAAAAAAAAAAAGTGCAAGTTTTAAGAATATTCTTTGTAAGGGTGATTTGAAGTCAACTACAGGAAGCTATCCTTGCTGTAGTAGAGCCTCAGACTTGAGGAGGTATACCTCCCACCCTTCAGGTTACAGGGATTAATTGATTGATTGATTTTATATAGTTGAGAATAGGCTGGTAGAAACTTATCGCTACCAGTCCTAGTCGGCAGACTCTAAAAAAAAAAAAAAAAAAAAAAGTCACATTTTTCAACTTTTTTTTTTATTCCAAAATGGCTCATTTCCTACCTCCTGAGCACGTAAGACAAGTAAATAAATTGGAGTGGCCTCAGAGGACTATAAAAATAAAATAAAAAACTATTGAAGAAAATAAGAAAGGAACCCCCTCACCTGAATATGCAATTTGTGCAATACCTATCGAACCTTGGCAAGTATTGCTTTTAAATGTTGCCATCTTTTTTCTAAATAATTCTCCAGTCTGTGAAAGAGGAAAAGACCAGGAATTCTCAATTCCTCATATCCTATTATTTATAGCGTGACAATTATTGTCATGATCATTATTATTATTATTATTATTTTTATTATTATTATTATTACCATCATTATTATTATTATCATCATTATTATTATTGTTATTTGTATAACACTGCCTGCCTGAACTAGAAGTCACTTCAAATGACCATTTTGGAAGAAATTCAAAAGAGTTCTCATAGTAATCAATAAAAGAAAAGACCTTGATGAAAGTATGGAAAAACATTTCATAGGAAACCAAGCAGTGCTATGCCTTTAGCCATCCGTAGTCATACTTTAAAGATTTTGTTTTCTTGACTAGGTGTGGGAGTCCTATCACATTTGAATACGACAAATACGAATCTTCTCAATGCAACTACTGTTCAACCGAACATCGACACCAGAGAGTTATTTAAAGAGAGAATGCTGGAGGTAAGATTCATAATGTTACTTTGCACAAGATGTTACTTATTAAAATGCCTTTAGGTCACGGTTTATGGGGTGAATCAGAGAACATAGGCTCATTTTGAAATATTTAAATGTGTTAAATCCTAAAATACCTTTCCCTATTTTCACTTTCACTGAGCCGAGTAAGAGAGGTTCCATTACTGAGCCTGCTATTGGAATCAACAAAAGCTTTGGAATTATGGTGTGAGGCAAGAAATTTTATAACTCTCCATAAGTAATAAACTTACTCGCAAATATGATTTGGCGCAATATATGTTACCCTATCTGACATTCTGTCAAAAGTAGATACCAAATAAATAAAATGTCCCCATACCTGCACAACACAATGGCAATGTGTTTCTCATTTTTCTATGGAATTTCTTTCTTTTTAGGTCCAAGGGGCTATCGCTGTTTCTGCAGTATTCCAAGTGATTTTCAGTTTCTCTGGAATATTAGGACTGGCATTGAACTTCATCGGGCCGCTCACTATTGCTCCCTCCATTATCCTGGTTGGATTGTCACTCACCGCAGCCGCATCCAACTTCGCTGCCAAAATGTGGTGGTTAGCAATTATGTAAGTCAAACAAGAGGAATCAAACCGCCACCTATCAATGCTTTATTGTTTAGTTGAGATATTAATTTCTATAATACTAGTACTTAAAAAGTTAAATATATCTATATCTATATCTATCTATTTCTATATCTATCTCTATATCTATCGTTCTATTTTTTAATATGTCGATGTAGATGTAGATATATATTGTGGCATTCCCATGATCTGCTGAGATTCTGACGTCCTTATAGATTATTTTCAAGGCCGTTTGAGAGTTGCGTCATAGGAATATATATGTGTCTGCAAAATTTTCCCAATAGGATAAATTTTGTCTAATATCCATGGATGCTTTTCTTTGACATACCAATCTAAACAATAAGTCTTGGTTATCAAAGCTGCCTATCAAGGTCGTTTAGGACGTTTTCCAACTTGGACTGATTGTATTTTGAGGTATACCATGTCTGCTTTATGAATTTCTCTCGCATTTGAAGGAATGCGTTATACTTGTATTCGTAAGATTTGAATAACACAGTGACCTTGGATGCATTATCAAGGTCTTTTGAAGATGTCTTCTGGCTTGGATTTTTTTTGCACACATGGACATTCCTTTTCTGCAGAATATCGTTAGGACCCATTCGTGAAACTATGTCAAAGTTTGCTGAATTGAGTTTATGGTCGATAGTTTTTGATCATGTTAAATTTATGTTTAAGGTTATTACATTATTGAAAACTATATTTTTATGTCAGTTAACAGCACAGCCGAGTGGTTTACCTCCGCTTGATCCCCGTAAGAAGGTTGGCCTGGTCACTATATAAATGCGCGACGACGTTGCGGGGGGTGCCTATGGTCCTACTGCAACTGAAACTAATCGAAAGGAGAAGGAAATTTCTTTACAAATTCCAGGTTTCTATCTCATCGCGATATGACCTAATGGCCCAGTCACACTAGGGTCCGACTATCGCACGATTTTAAAATCGTACGGTCGTACGATGATCGTACGATGATCGCAAGACAAAAACATTGTCTTGCGACTTTTCAACAATCGTTAAAAGCGACGTAAAACACATTCTTTCCTTCCTTCGTGTATATAGAATATCATCAGCTCAACGTCTTCCTCTACATAAGCCCAATGGGAGACATTTGTTTTATGGGCAATTACTACCATTCTGGTTTTGTTTCACTTAGATTTTATCTACAAGTCATTTTTTTTCTTCTTTATCACAGGACAATCGCGTTCATTGCATTATTTTCGCAGTATCTCAGGAATGTGGATGTCCCTTTCCCTTATTACAGTAGAGCTACCGGCTGTGGCTCAGTACGGATACCAATCTTCAAACTATTTCCGGTACGTCAACCATTTACTTCCTCAATTTGAGAAGTACATTTTTTCAAGGTTTTGAGGAAGTTACTGTGATAATATATTTTCAAATCGTAAATCAAACTATTTGAATATTATATTTAGGGGAACGTCCCTGTTAATTGTTCAGACAGATAATTTTATAATTTCTGTTAATAATGCACCTTGCTGCCAGTGTAAGTATGTACGTATTTTACTATTTACGTATGTCAATGTATGTATGTATGTTAACAGGGATGTGCGTGTGTGTGTGTGTGTGTGTGTGTGTGTGTGTGTGTGTGTGCGCGCGCATGCTTATGTAAGTCTATGTGAGCGTACGAGTGTGTGTGCTTGTGCGTGCGTAGTAGAATACGAGCATAACCTGTATGTATGCATGATGGTTTTAGTGCACATTTGATCATCGTATCCGTAATGACTACTTATAGATCATCATCGCTATCTGCCTGTCGTGGTTGATCTGCTATATCCTAACCGTCACCGGTGCTCTGCCGACAGATAAGGGCGCGTGGGGTTACGGCGCGCGCACAGATACCCGCATACAGGTCCTACAGAGGGCGCCCTGGTTCAGGTTCCCCTATCCGGGTAGGTGAATTTGTATATTTGTTTATTTGGTAAGGTTCTTGCCTCTTTCGCCATTTTTGTTCGCCTTTGCATTTTCCAGAAGTTAGATATTTCAGTTAGATTTTTCAGAAATAACTGTTGATTTGTTGATTTACCTACCGCATTATTTTTTCAAAGGTGTTCCGAAATTGCACGATGACATGTATGAGTAACCTGTCCTAAGTTTAGATATATATTTCGTTTTTGCCTAACTTAACTTTGTTTTGCCGAACTTTACCGTGTTTGCCTATCTGTTGTATCTGTGATTTGCAGGGCAGTGGGGGCTGCCCAGTGTGAGCGTGGCAGGTGTATTTGGGATGCTGGCTGGTATTATAGCTGGTATGATAGAGTCGGTGGGGGACTACTACTCAGCCGCCAGACTATCCGCAGCGCCACCACCGCCAGTACACGCAGTTAATAGAGGTAAATTTAGGATTTCTTTGACCGTCACAATTTTGCCAATTTAGTTCCCTGTAAATCGTATCGCCTATCTCTATGATACGTCTCGGAATAATAAAGGAATTATGCATGATTATATTTTCTGAGAGTTTTATTTGGTTAACATCCTGTCTTTAACATTTCCTGATATTAAATACAACGTTTTAATCATCTCGTCAGTTGTCTTTCATGATTTGATGGCTGTGGCATATTTTCTATATTTTGGTTATTTTCCTAACGGGTTGGGGTATACCGTGTATGTGTAATCAATAATGTAAAAGTTGGTATTATTGCTGTCGATGATGCTGTTGTTGTTTTTATTGTTGTTTGCAGGATTGGGTGTGGAGGGCGTGGCCTGTATTTTGGCTGGCATGATTGGGAGTGGCAACGGTACTACCTCTTATTCTGAGAATATCGGCGCACTGGGAATAACCAAGGTAGTACCATTTAGAGAAACCCACTTTCAGAACCCTCTTTTTGCCCACTAGTAGCCTGCGTTTTCAGTAATGCGCATCCCAATCACAATTTTTGATTTATACACAGTGACGGAAAAAATCTTGGTCAAGCTGCAATTATGGCATAAAATATAATGTCCCTGATATTTTGGCAGTTCCTGAAAAGGAGATGAAAATAAGATACGAATCAGTTGTGACGTATATTTCCCCAATCTTTTGTTCCTGGTGCATTTATCCCGTAAAACATTACAGGCATAACTGCTTAATTGGCATCCTACATCGGTGATGGTGACGTCTTCTAAGCTTTCATGTGTTACTAGTAATCAATTTTTGAAACACGTTTCTCTATAGATGCACATGGTTTTGCACAAGTATGAGCTTGTTTGTAGGTCAAACCTTTCATTAAAGGACAATTCCACCATGTATAAAACAGAGGCCCAAATAGTTTCGTATGGTATTCTCTACTTAAACCCATGTTCCCACCAGTGCCAACCTTCATACAAAAAGTATATTGCGGTTCAAACACCTCCTTATAGACACAAAATAGAAGCACTGGGGGCGGCCATTTTAGCCTGTTAATAGCCTCTAAGCAGGCTGTTGGTGCAACTAAGTCATTAGCAAGTATCTAACTGCTAATGACTAATAGTTTGGATCTCTAATACCTTTGACAATAATTTCGGAATCAGGAATTAGTTTACAAAATATTTGAATGAGACTAGTTGATAATGTCCTGGTTAACATTTCTCTATCAAATGATTTGCTACCTTTGCATTTACCTTCAAGATTTCATCAAAATTGTCAAGGTGCTTTTGACCACTGTGAGCATCAATCGGTTAACTAGGGGGCGCCACATTACAGAATGTTCATGCAGAGGACAATATTCCAGGCAGTAGGTGAAGTGATAGAAAAATTCTCCACAATAAGAAAATTTTCAAACTTGCTGAAATTGTTCTAAGGACCATATATTTTCATAAAGCTATTTTAAAACTAGGGCTCAACCATCTTGTTTTATCTCTTCAATCAAGCTTTCATTGACTCATGTATATTTAACTGTCTGTCTTGATGTCTAGGTCGGAAGTCGTCGTGTAATCCAGGCTGGCGCATGCCTAATGATCGTTCTGGCAGTTCTCAACAAGTTCGGCGCTCTCTTTGTCACAATTCCCGACCCCGTGCTAGGCGGCCTCCTACTCTGTATGTTCGGTGAGTGGATTTTATAAAGTGTAGTCTTGATGTGTAGTCAAGTGTTTTTCACTTCTTTCCGGCTTCTTCTATGTAGGAATCCACCATGACACATGCTTTTCTCTATGGATTGTCGAATCAAGAAATCTTATTCTCCCATTAGTCTAATTTTATCTAATTTATGTGGATGAATCCTGCATGAATTTTGCAAATTGTGCCCTATGAAGACTTATAATGAGATGAAAGGTTACATTAAAACATCCACATATTTATATGGAGTAATATTTAATCAATACATCACCTATGGTTACTTTTAAAGGAATTATGTCTGCCAGATAGATTCACGGTCGTCAAATGTCAGGTTCCAAAGTGTTCAACATTTCTAGGTTGATTTAGCTTTTGGTGCAAATATAGGTATCATTGGTTCAAAATGTACAGATGAAAAAAAATCAAATACAAGACAACACATTAGAGTTCTAGAAGCCCACCCCTGCTAAGTGTTTCTCTTGCTAAGATTTGGACTGCACAGATACTGTATAATGCTTTAATTTGGAGTGCTAATAAATTCGCTTTACAGCCCTGATGAAGAGTATTTGTGCTACTTTGAATTCTCGCATTCAAGCATTCAAACTATATCTTCATTACTATATAAATATATATTTGAAAAAGGTTATTTTGGCGCTATCGTGGGGAGCGCGAAAATAGCGAAAATTAAATGCCTGTAAAAATACCAGTTATACAGTACCCTAACCATGATAACTCCGCAAATAAAGTTATTTGACATCATTTAAAGAGACACCGTTTACACCTACATTTCAGACATTTAATTTTGAACCTGTGCACCAGTACCTGATTGTACACACACATGTGCATAGCATGTCAAAACTATGAGCCAAGCACATCAATGACAAGCGTAGCTTGCAAATCAAAGCTACATTCAGTTTTGGGGTCATCCATGCATCCATGTCCAGGAAACTGGGTGGAAATTGTACGTACTGTTGTGAATTATGCCCAGGCATTTAGTGCAGGAAATAAATGTCGGCACTTTATACCAACAGTTTTCATTCAAATATTTCTTTGAAAGATGTTCGTTTAACTCTCGTTCCCTCTTACTTTTCAGGTATGATATCAGCGGTTGGAATCAGTACCTTGCAGTTTGTGGATTTGAATTCGACTCGTAATCTTTTCATCCTCGGCCTCTCCGTCTTCTTCGGTCTCTCTTTTCCTGCCTGGATGAACCAGAACAGTGACGCAATAAAAACAGGTATGTACCAAACTAGCATCTGGAGAAGAACCCAATATTCAACTGTGGACGATGTTACATACAGATAGGTCCCCGTTGAAAGAGGTACTGGGGGACATTATAATTACAGAGAAGGGGGAAGGCAAGTGTTGCGGCAGGGCGCTTAATGCCGCAGGATGAGTAGAAAATGTCAATGTCCTTAGTAAGGAACCGTGCGCTCAAAAGGTAAGTGGCGGACGCACGGATCCAAGCCCATAGTACAGATGGAAGGTGCATGGATAGGGCACTGATCAACACGTGGGGACGTGTGAAAGGGCAGATAGAAGGTGAATGGGTGGAAGTTGCATAAAGTAATAGTCATATACAGAACATTTCCTTCCTCAACATATATAAATTAATACTTACACCCATTTAGTTCTATATTTTCTTGACGAAATTCTCCTCTTATCACTTCAGTTAATTTTTCTGTTGAAAGCAACAAGCTGACCACTTAACGTAATTCAACCTTTTTGACTGCATCGGAGGGCGTTAGTAGGATTTGGCACAGATGCTCCCGGTCTGGACTGAGGGTCTTAGCCCAATTTATAGCCCACCGTTTGATGTGATAAAACAGTCTGCTGTTGGTCTCTTTGCAATGGAAAGGTTCCCCGTGAGGCTGTGTATAAAGCATGGAAATGCCTCCTTGACCTAGGTCCTGTGGTTCGAGGCTATAAGTCCTTAGCAGTAGAAAGCAAGTATGCATCCAATCGAACAAATGATGCAATACCTTTCTGGGGATAACAAATAAACAACGTTCAGATGTACTAGATATGGTGCTAAAAGAATTACGTATATTACAATGGTATGGTATGTTTATTTGCTGTAAACGTGGTTTACAAAATCATACAATATGAAATAAGGAAAAATAAAATAAGCTCTACTTGAGCTATATGAACACATTTAGATAATTCAAACTGAAAATACAGGAAATCCGAATTATCTGTACTACAAAAAAATACAATATAATGAGCGACAGACTAAGCTCTACTAGAGCTGTATGATTTACACAGAATAAGTTAAACTGCACTGTACACGCAGTAATAACAGAAATATTTGTAATACAAATAAGAGGGCAAAAGGACAAGTAACAGGTGACCCCCTCTCTCGGGCAGCTTATGTTTTAGGTATTTTATATGGTATCCTGCAGTAGCGCTAGGGGGCGTCAGAACACACCCTCTCATCATCGCCTAGACTATGAATAGGGCGCAGATTGAACACAGATTCATTTGTATACGTTATAAGTACTACTTGCCTATTCATACACGACTGGAGATGTACATGCCTTTCTGTTTTCTAGGCGTGGCCGAGATAGACCAGATCTTCAGTGTCCTATTTAGCACCAGCATGTTTGTCGGAGGAGCCGTAGCCTTTCTTTTGGATAATACAGTACCAGGTTAGTATGAAATATGAAATTCAGTCTGGCAAACATCTATACGTCAATCTTATTAACGGGTTATTATGTAGAAAGATTGCATAAAAGAGATTTGGAAACTTCATGAAGTAATACTGCACCAGAATATGTTGCGTGTTCATTATATGTATATGGTGCTATTTAAAGGAAAATAATCATTATTTATCTATTGTAAGTGTCCTTTTATCTTACTATTGCAACAATGGGTCACACACAGATTGCTTCATATCAAAACTACCACAGCCTTTACTGAATCGCTGTTTCTACCAAGGTAGGACAAATGTTTTTCTGGTAGGATCGGCGATCCTATCGATTGAAACTGCGAACACAGTTTCTCCCAGCATAAACCTGGTAGAGACTGCGATCGCAGTTTCTACCAGTAGGATCGCCGATCCTACTAGATTGCAGTTTCTACCATGACACATACATGACGATATTGGATATTCATTCTTTCAAAATCTATTTTACCAGGTTCGGATGAGGAGAGAGGTATCAAGAAGTGGAGACAACAGATGATCACGCAGTCCTCCAACGCCACGCCAGGCAGAGCCACTCTCAGCTGTTATAACCTACCCTTCTTCAGCGACGCAATCAACAGTTGGAAATGGACACGGTTTATTCCTTTCTGTCCAAATTATGACGTCACGTGTGCATGCCTGAGATGTAAAGGAGGGGATGATGACACTCTTTCTGAGCCAGAAAGGAAAAATGGTGTTTGCAATAAGGAAGAAGGGCCAGTGCAATTAGATGTAACTGCAGTCTGACAACTTCTATCAAGTTAGCCCTTCTGACGCTGAGGCTACTTTTGTACAAAGCACAAGGACGCAAAGATCATTGAAAACTTAAAACCCTGTCATATTGGTTTTCATTGTATAGCTCTCGACGAGTACTCTCAGATGAGTACCCGTATGCCAGGGTTTAAATCATTTTTAGGGTTTTTTGCATCATTTTGTATTCGCAAGTTAGCCAGCAGCAGCATAACGGGTAAAGGACCTTCGTGGACGTCTCAGCATAGGTATCACTCATATCATATCATTAAGCTAGCATTGCTGTTACAGAATGCATTATGTGTTCTACTAAATGGAGGCTCGCGTAAAAATTAAAATTTGTGGGGTTTCCAGACCAAGGAAATAATCATTGGCGTTTTTTACAGAAAATAATAGACATTGATAAGTGGTGGGGAGGGGGTTAGTTGTTTGTAGGAAAAACTAAACGATGGAGGATGACAACATTATAATTGACATGTTCACTGCTGACCATCTCTGTTTACACACTAAAGCCCATAGAGTATTACAACTATTTTTCTGGAGTAGACCTATTTCATTTTTGAATGCTGGTGATTTGAAATATAGATAACTGTAAACTACAGTATTTTATAGGGACAGAGCCCAAACCAGGCAACTCTGATTGATAACACAAGAGATGACGGAGGAGTTCAAAAGTCAAAGCTGCAGGCTGAGACCTTTTGGACCCCACACAACCCCAAAGCACTTATGTTTTTCAGTCAATTTTGTCTGGTCTGGTCCATTCTCGGTGGCTAGTAGAGTAAAACGTTCTTGCCAAATCTCCAACTTCAAACACATATGCAGTGTTCATCATCTTGCATTTTGCTAGTTATGAAAGCCAGTAAATGGCAATTGCATTCAATGAAAGAATGTATATTGGACTATTTGAAATATTGATAAGGAGTTCTTAAAAAAATAAGGTCATTGTAGGCGAATATGAATATACATAAAGGTTTTTTTTCTTGCGCTCCAATATTTTATACACGAATGGGTAGATACCTTGCTAATCTAGTACATCTTTTGTACCATTTTCAAGAAAGTATGCATAAAAAGTCATATTTCACAAAAGGCAGTTATATTAGCCGGTAGGGTTATAGACAAGATGTTTAGAATATGTACTATGGGTAGACACATAATAGGCTAATCTTTTAAGCCGGTCTACCCTAGTATTCACCATTGAATGTTTGTTTGTTTTTCGAAATTCTACTCATAACCTATTATGTTTTCATTTATCAATGTTAAGGTGTTTGATATGTAACCTGCAACCAGATGCTACTTGTAAGGATTCTGTGTGCTATGTTGTGTTTATGTCTTTCTTTTGTTCATTTGTATTTTATCTATGTATTTGATTTATAGTATTATGTATTTTTTCAAATTTGTATGATTTGGCTAATAAAAAACTACTACTATTCAACTGTGCTTCAAAAACTAACTCGGTAACCTGTCATTTCTTCTATTGAATATGAAAATCACTTGAGCAAAATTGCAGTGTTCAAAAATATCTCTCAGGATATTATTTAGAATAGACAAGAAGTGTAATCATAATTGTTCACATTAAGTAAAAAAAAAGTATCTCTGTTCCGATTTCTTCTCCAGATTGGCAGTATTGTCAAGTTAGTTGTGATAAATTACTTTAGTTTGTACAATACTCAATAGGTGCCACCGGTTGAGACTATCATAAGATCTTAACTCGTATAAGTGCCGGGCGATGAATGCTTCGCACAAATGTCCTTGGCATTATAATACACACATATGCCGAGGAAAGTAGCATTCGTGATACTATACATCCCATCAGTGTACTAAAGGACGTGTTTAGGAGGGTGCCCTAATTCATCGAGGTCCTCATCCATAGGCATTGCGTTTCAGCCCAACGCCAGCTCAGATTAATGAACTGTTATGGGATGTGCTTGTGCATGTATAGGTAGGTGCTCGCTGTTGCTGGGTAACACACTATGAACTTATGCTAGCTATTTGATGAACACAACTCAGTGAAACATCCTATGGATAATTGACTTTCTTGGACCCTGTCGTCGCCTTTGCGTATTTACGGTACAAAACCATATAAAATACAAAAACATTACTTATAACAAAAGCGAAAACACAGAGCGCATATATTAAAGAACACGAAAGAACACAGTATAACTACCGGTACTTGGTTCTTCAGTTGGAGCAGACCCTTGCATTATATGTTAAACAAAAAAAAACTCTAGTAGAGTCACCTGTCCGGCCCTCTTCAGCAGTAGCTTTTTCCGCGAATCTATACTTTTTGACGTCATCCCATATCATATTCATTTCATGTGTTGATGGGCATGTTCTGATATGTAGTTTCGTTGACGACTCCATACGTGATGTTTTAATCCAAGTTTAATATGCCACCTCGATGCCATATGTGTTATTATTATGATATACCGTTTGGTATGCTAGTGCTACATCAATAGCCGAGTGATGATAAAGCACAACACGCTTACTGCGTGCTGCCTCTCATTGAAGGCGATGCTGTGTTATCAGCCGACTCAGTCAAGTGACTTTAACTTGTACGGTGGGTTTCTCTAGGTACCTGTCCTCCTTTAATCCCCAACCAGGGCCTGCCCTGATGGTTGAGTGGTCTAAGGCGCTGTCTCTCAACATGTGCCGGGTTAGGCATGAACTATCACTTTGAGTTGAGCGTTGGTTTTGCCTCCTCCTTAGGATAACTAGATACTCGTGAATTAGCATATATATGGCAGAAAAAGTGACCAAAGTCCAAATTCAACAACAGGTTTGTCTCTATTTAGCTGTACTATTACAAACAAGGCGACGATCTAGATATATAAATATATGCTGGTTCACCATGACAGGTTGACTAACCCATCATGGCTGAAGGTCAATGAGGTCAAAAGACTGAGGTCAAAGATTGGTGGGACGCGACCTAATGAACAGGTGATCATGTGGGTATAAGCAACTCACAACGCAAGGCTATGATTGTTTACCCTATCGATATATATCATAACGTGACCTCGCATTATTTAGATTAGTTTGGTCAGCTATCAGTTGTCAGTGAGCTCTATAGCCAAAATCATATACGTATGCATTCCTTTATTTTGATTCTTATAATGATATTTGATTAAGCAATGATACGCTAATATCACTGCCATATCAGTTATAATTTAACCATCTCGCTTCTTTTATATTGTAATTCGAGTATCAGTTGACGTAATTGTTATGTCATGTAAGATGTCTTGTAAGATGAAACTGTATGTGAAAGGATTTAGCCTCCTCCTGAGATCACTTGTATGTTTCATACCATAATTGAATAACTGCACAGTACTATACTTATAAACGTTTTTCTCACAGACTTATGTGTTGTTTGTTCATTCAAAATATTGATTTGAATATGATTCTGTAACACAGCTTGCTTACAGTCAATAAACATACAACACAATACAAAACAATACATTTCTTTTTTCATATATTTTCCCAACCATGCTTTGCCCTGTGAAATGTTACCTCAATTATCAAGCTGCTTTTAGCCGCTGCGAGCATGAATGGATTGAAACAAGATAGGTTTATATTATATGATGTATGTATTTGGTCTATGCACGTACACGTCACAGGTAATATCTGGAACACTCTATATAATAGGCTGCTCCTGGTAATATCTATCACATGTTCAAATAGTTTGTTTACCATCTTAAGGTAGTGGATGACACCAATGGCGACACTTGCCATCTTTATACATACTTGCATGTATAGACTAAGGATGTTCATGCACCCATTGTGAGTAAAGGCTCAGCGTGACATTTGTAACTCCGGACCATGGTGCTGGCATTATCAGTCAATATATTACTCGATGATTAATAATTTGTTTACAAGATTGTCAAAATCATTGAGTCATCCTCATGTGATGATATTACTAAGAAGGGTAGCCCTCCTTTATAATGACCTTATCATTCGATGTTTGCTAAATGTAATAAGCGCTGGAACAGGTCAACGTTACAGTAGCCTAGATTTCTAGCCTGTCATATGTATTTTTCTGTTATGTTTTTTCTGTTACCAAGCACCAAATATTCGAGGTGGCCATAGTGGTCAATTTAGTTTACAATTATCTCACCAGGATTCAGGCATGTGAATGAAACAATCACCATAAAATCTCTAGAGGTAGGAGGATCAGTTCACGTGCCATCTATCTACTATACCTGGTACTACACCACACTGCTTGGTCAGCACAGAAGGGGATGTCAATCTTTAAGGACTACGGGTATGAGTCATCAAACTCGTGACTCAATAATTAAAGAGACAAAGAACAAAGATACGATCAGCTGGTTCAAAAAAAGAAAACTGCGGTATAAGCATCCGTAAATCTGTCTCCCAACACACTTTAATTTGAAGTATTTTTTTATCAGCAACACGTATGATATATCATGATGTGAATACACCATGTGAGGAATAATTTTATTGTATTATCGTTTGATGGCTGAAATATGGCGTTTAACCCCTATGCCGCTACTGGCTAATATGGTCAATACAAAATGAGGCAAAACACCTTAAATAATGACTGAAGCCTTGGTAAATGGGTACTCATCTGAGAGGACTCAGCGAGAGCTATCCAATGAATACCAACAAGCCATGATTTTCGATGATTTTCAAAAATCTTTGCACACTTGTGCTTAAGATGGAAGTAGCATCAGCATTGGACGGGGTTAATCTTATCGGTGAACATAAGATGGCGCCTCATGCAAAGTGCAGTGGTCAATGCAGTACAAAGTTCAGACTCACTGACCAATGCGATCCTGTTTCCTGCCTTCACGTCTCGTATCAATTCAGTTTGTATATACATTTGTTTTAGTCCTTCTACACGGACTTGGAAACATATAGCTGTGGAGCGCTTACAACAGGTACTCAAGAACTATGTTCTCATACCAGGGCACCTTTTGCTTTATATTATATTAAGGCACTAGTCTGAGCTATACACAGGAGTGCGTCTGGTACGTCACACGAGATCCAGCGAAATAAATCACGGTTTTTTGAGACTGACTCTATCTATTGTTGCTTTAAGTTCCTGGTCTCGGCCGGCGTGTACACCTGACTGTACACACAGACAGACACACACACACAGACACACACACACGCATATATATATATATATATATATATATATATATATATATATATATATATATATATATATATATATATATATATATATATATATATATATATATATATATATATATATATATATATATATATATATATTTATATATATATATATATATATATATATGTATGTACATGTATATATATATTCTGTATTGACTCTAACTTGCGTTATTGTACCCAGATGGTTATTTTTGACGTTACCTTAGGCTGAAGTAATATAGGCCTCTGAGTGCACTTTAGCTGGAATGACAATATTCAGATGGTTGTTGTTGGAAGTTATGTGAGGACTCTATATACCATCTAAGCGGGACTGACTTTATTAAGGTTATTGGTGTTAGTAGAAGTCCCTGGGGTAAGTTACAAACTGTGTCTGCACATCTTTGTGGGACTAACACTACTCAGACGGTTGTGGTTTAAAGTAAGGCCTCTGAGTACACTTAAGCAGGAATGACTATACTCAGACGTTTTTTGTTTGAGGATATTTCATGACTCTACATATTCGTCTTAGCGGAGCTGGTTATACTGTGATAGTTGTTTTTTAAAGTTGGTATAAGGCCCTGGTTATTACAAGGTTTTGTTTGTACAGCCCAGTAGGAATGACTCTACTTAGATGGTTGTTGTCTAAGGTTAGAATGGCCCCTTAAGCTAGCAGTAATGACCCTGCTTAGGTGGTTGTTGTTAGAAGATGTTTTGGCTGGCCCACGGTGGCCTTTAGGCCCTAGCTACCAGAAGGCCTCATCCTACATGTACACTTTAGCTGGAGTGGTTATACTTTGATAGTTAAGATAGGCTCGTGGGCACACCTTAGCCCCTGGGGCTGATTGCACCAACAGGCCTGGACTAAGTCTCACAGTCAAATTCACAGTCTACAACAATAGCAATGATTCTTGTAACCAATCAAAGTAAGGGCGAATCCTAAGTCTAAGCCCAAGTCCACCTGGTGTAAACGTTCGCCCTGACTACACTCAGGTCGTTATCTAAATGTATTGCAGCAACCTGTCTGTACACGTTACGGCTACTAAGACAACGTTGAGCAGTGTTGGGTGAGAAAAATGGTACTAGAAATCCATGACAACAAGGAAGAAGAAAATGCGTTGCTAAGCAGCGGGGGGAAAACATCCTTTCCAAAGGAAACCTGCGATGAGGCTTACGAGAAAACACGACTGGGTAAGTTTTTAACGGAATGGTGTTGTTTGTTTAAAACATTTTGAAGCTCTTTGATGTATTAACGTTAAAACCTTCCTGATTAAAAGGAATTTTGTATCAAACGAATGACAAGGCATAATTC
>OZ012696.1:35127047-35137047 GCA_963942565.1 Maea johnstoni
GGAACATTTTGGTGAAAAAGATTCTGAGGGTGTGCAATTCTATATCAACAACTTTTTTATATTTGATATAATATCAAATATCAAAAAGGTGTTGATAGATCATACTATATGGATTTGAGGCCAGGGAAGCACATTACAATGCAAAAAGCTACAAATACAAAATGAGATTAAAACAACAAGAAAAAATATTAGGATTATGTGCAGAAGTAAACGCTTCGTGTTTAAGGTCGCTCATGGAGTTAATTTGTGAATAGAGGACAACTTTCATTTACTTGTCATAACCTATAACATTTTTCTCATAATCATAATAGTGACTGAGCAGAGTATGGGAACAAATATAACAGAAACTCCTATGGGCTTAATATGAGCTTTATTAATAAACGTTCCTGATAGAACCTCCGTTTGAAATTCCCATGCATGTCCTTTTCAGTTTGTTACCCCTTGCATGATGACTTACCCTTTGCTTAGAGTGTACTTTATCAATTCCCAGTGCTTGTATATCTCATCATAAGAGCAATATATACTACGTTTAGGCTAAATAGAGGCAGTGTAGAGGTGACACCATAAGCTACATCAATAACGCTTAACTCGAATAACATATGTCAAGTTATATCTTTATTTTAACTGATTCGTAATCGATTCTACTTTATTGGCCATGTAAGTAAACCAAAATAACTACAGGCAAACCCCGATTAAATGGCACATAAGTAGATAAATATCATGCAAATCAAAATAAAGTTGAAAGTCGATTTAAAATAAATTTAAGTTGATTAGCTCCTGTTCGTAACGTCTAAACAAGTCATCCCAGCACCTCTTCAAATGTTTCAAATTAGTAACTTCACTCCAGACCCTATCCAAAAGTCTTATCACTAGTCGACAGGTTGTCAACACAATATTAAATGTGAGTGAAAGTAAAGATAATAAGCCGTTTAATGTAAATACGATATTATCTTCGCACACATATGTGCCTCACGGACCGATCACGCAAAAAGCGTGTTCGAAGTTCATTTTGAAGGTGATACACCGAAAACTTAGACCTATATAAAATTGGGTACGCGCGCGCTCACACACACACATACCTACCTACCTACCTTCATACATACATACACACATACATACACACATACACACACACACACACACACACACACACATACATAAACACATACATACATACACATATACTCGCATAATCCAGTGTGGCAATTTAAGAAAACTGACTCTAAAATGTATTACCCATAATCTAAATAAAAAAAACCATCTCCTTATTAAGATTGTGGTTGTCATATTCGAATCTAATTTTGTCATTCCATGCATTGTATTTTCAGTTTACTGTAGACTCTGTAACAGTGCTTACAAGCTACGGTGCCTGCGTGGAGGGAAAACAAAATGACGGCGGGAAACAGCAACAACACGGAGGAAAAGACGGAGTTGCTAGGCAACGGAAGTAAACCACCACTGGATGATATCCCTTTTGATAAACCAAAAAGAAGTTGGAACAAAATTCTAGGTAACATCGTAATTTTGAGAAAAAAGCAACTCAGAATGCGACAATACTTAATGAACATCGACTTGTTCGTTTACAAATTCCAACGCTGTAGGGAACTCTGAGAAGGGCAATATCTTCTTAGGTTTAGGCATCCACTTTTCTTTTTTTGCATGGTCATTTTACAATATTTACATTTTCTTCGTGATGAAAGATAAGAGGATTGTGAAATCTTGCACCTAGCTAGGTCACCTGGTTTAATACTGATATCGTTATCATTCTGCTTCTCCTTTTCTTGTTCTTCTTCTTTTTATTATACTAATCCTTATTATTATAATTATTATTATTATCATTATTATTATTATTATTATTATTATTATTATTATTATTATTATTATTATTATTATTATTATTATTATTATTGTTATCATTATTATTATTAGTAGTAGTAGTAGTAGTAGTAGTAGTAGTAGTAGTAGTAGTAGTAGTAGTAGTAGTAGTATCATTATCATCATAATCATATCATCATCATTATTATTATTATCATTATTATAATTATTATTATTATTACTATTATAATTATTATTATTATCATTATTATTATTATTATTTTTGTTATTACTATTATTATTATTATCATTATTATTATTTTTATTATTATTATCACTATTATCATTATTATTATTATTATTATTATTATTATTATTATTATTATCACTATTATCATCACTATAAGTATTATTATTACTATTATTATGTTGCAACAAACATGACTAGCATCATGCCATCGTGTCGGTATGTGTTATGCTATCCCCTCATCGAAAACGACGCTTCCAGAATGTATCTATATGAACTTTGAACCATACAAATTATCATGTCTCATTACTCCTGATAACCTAGATCTTCCTAAATACCACTCAATCATAATAAATGCTATAGAAGCAGCACTGAGAAGTCAGGGATCAGAATAAAAACACTGATAACACTTTCTGCCTTACATCACGAACCGACCTATGCAGACCTTAAACTGAGTTAACCACTATCGCCTTAAACCAAAGAAGTTCTCAATATGTAGCTGTATATATGTGAACTTTGGTTATTTTGTTTAAGCAATCAGTGCCGTTTAAGTATGTCGCACTGTCGTACAAGGACATGCAACAGGCAATTTGTATAAACTGAGATCTTGTTTATTAGTTCTAAATTATTGGGCTGCAGTTTTCTTAGGGTCACTTTATATCAATGTTATAAAGGTACACGTCCTGCTAAGGGGAAGCAATGGTTACCATGAAGGTTTATGTCAAAAATGTCAGAGCAAAAATGTGATGATAAAGGTTGAGACTTCATTGCTCGAAATGGGCAAAAACTGACATTTTTAAATGTCAATGTATATGCTGTTGATTTGGTGGACGTCAGGTTCGTTCCACATGCAGCGGCCTCTATTGGGAGACATGGGAAACATGAGTGAAATTAGAATCATGCACATCATGCCCCGAAAATGATGGAAATGAAAGGCCTAACTTGACCAAAATCCCCTCCGATTTTATTCCCTGACATACTATTGCACGATGGCCTTCTTGAGATACATGTTAAGCGTCAAAATAGGCGAAAATGCAGATCAAAATCGATTAGGTGGGAGATGTTCCAAGCTAATCTAAAAAATTCATGTCACTTGAGAAAACACCTTTTATCAAGGAAAACATCAAATTTGACAAAAAAAATCCACATGTGATTCTCTAGCACATCTTAGTAGACTGCTGCCTTCTTTAGAGACTCGACATACCTTAAAAAGGGGGAATATCCTGGTGCACTTCGACACTTGGCCTATTGTGTTGGAGTCCATCTATAGGTACGGTCGACACGAATAGCAGATCGACATTAGTTTGAAAGGTCCCAATAATAGGATTTTAGGTTATGAGAAATGTTCATGTCTAAGGCTTTCGCCCTTTTCCTTCTTTCAAAATTTTGATTTAATAAGTAAATAGTTGTGTTTTGTGATGAGTATTTACCATTGATGGAGCTTCCTATAGTAGAAAAGAATTACACAATATTCCACAATCTTCGCTAGAAAATTCTTAATTCTTTGTGATTATTTTTTCGTGCTCCATTTAACTTTTTCAAAAATGCCTTTTCCAAAATATTTCTTTTGAAAATATTAACTTGAGTATTGTGAAGGCAATGCTATCATTTTAGAATTTTGATTTTCTCTTCCTAAATGCCTGAAAAAAGGTGGAAATATTATGTTTTTTTTTCATAGTTCAAGGTAATTTGAAGGTCAATATTTTTTATCAAAAAAATTGTTTTCTCTCATAGACTGCATAACCCGAATATCGAAGGAAATCGTTATGGCATCTTAGACATATAAATAAATGTCCATTTTTTAGGTATTCTGACCCAGTGTGATCCCTCGAGGTCCTGGCAGTGGCATGTGAGGCAAATGCCAATGGCTTTGGCAAAGGCGATGGTTTTAACCGGGTACTCCAGTTTCCCTCAACACTTACAACTGCCTAGTCACGATTTGGCCTATACATGGCGGGAAAAGTGACGATAATCGAAATTCCAATTCGGACCTTACTTTTCACACTGGTTAGAGACCTTGGGCAATGGATACAAAATGCTTAACAGTTTTAAGTTTGAAGAGTCGGCAATCACTGTTTGTGAGGGAAGATGTTAGCATTGATATTCATTTTATAGACTCGTATTGTTCTTTCTCTTCAGCTGAGTGGAAGGCCTGGCTGCACACTGCGGAGTTCTACCTCTACTGCAGCCACGCCCTGTCAGCATGGGTAAGTATTACGACTACATATACGATCTTGAAAGGATTCGCAGCGAAGGTCTATTAAAATGAGTCACTTTGCACTCGTGAGCAGCTCCGGTGTTCAGATCTCGCGAGATGTATTTGTAAACCGGCCAAATTTCAAGCAAAGTCGTAAACATCTTAAGTCCAAAGTGCGTATTTAAAAGCGCCCTAGCTTTGGTGGAATATGATATCGAGAAAAGAGTTTAAAACCGTTTTGCTTGCCTTTCAAGCCCATGTCAGATTCTAAGATAATCGGTATGTTATTCTACCAGGTCTACCCCAGCCAGCTACAATTGATCTCATTATGTGGCAACGGATGTGGGTTCTAAAGTATGAAAAAATCCCGAAATCACCTCATATTCAAAAATCAACCCCAAAACCCAAAGTATTCCTATTACAAAGCTATACCAGTTATATAACAGATATCAGACTCACATATACCCAATACTCTTGCAGGGAGACCGGATGTGGCAGTTTGCAGTCGGCCTCTTTCTGGTGGACATCACTCCTGATTCGCTGAGGCTTACTGCCATATATGGCTTTACTTCCGGTGGCGCTGTGTTGCTGTTTGGGGCCATAGTCGGTGATTGGATAGACAAGAATCCGCGACTCAGAGGTACACGCCCATAAGTACCCATGTCTCTTTAATAACTTAACAGGACATTGTAAACAGAATCGCCGTTGAAATCCCAATTGCAAATAGTCTGACCAATATTAAATTGCTCCAATAATGAAAAACATTGTTTGCCTAAAACCAATGTTTCATTGTGAACAGCATAATTTGTATGAAAGATTTTCTTCAAATGTGAGCTTTTCCCAAAAGGCATTCATTTTTAAATATGCAAAATGAAGTAGTATTACACGATGGCAAAGTATACTTATTTTGCAAAGCATGAAGCTACTGTATAGATATCATGCCGCAAGTTTGCAGTTGACTGATTTAACAAAATAAACAACGGTTGAATTATCAAGTCGATCATTGATTTAATTCTTTGCTGTAGATTTGACATGATAAAGGAATCATTTAGACATTGATCCAAAATAGCCGTATAGCATCATATTGTTTTAACAAGATGTTACAGCGAATGAGGATGGTGCTACAGCACAGACATTTAATTCCTGCACCCGTCGACCGGACGTCTGTCGGTGCCTGATTGTTCAAGGACCCATATATAACGTCAAAAAATAGTCCAAGCACAGCAATGACCTACGTAGCTTGCGAATCAAAGTTGCGTTCATTTGTGAGGTCATCCATGCACCTATGCCCAGGAAACGTGGTGGCAACCGGGCGTGCGGTCGTGTATTATGCCCGGGCTGCCCACACATTTAGTGCAGGAATTAAATGTCGGCACTGTAGCTATTAATCCATTCACATCTAGAGTGTACATTAATTGTCTGACACGTATGGAATAGTTTCTTTTTCCGATACCATTTATTACAGCTGTGAGTCCAAAATTGTTAGATTATGTGCGTAGTTCAGATGCAGATGAATTGGACAATTGTAAATCGATAATCAGAATGTCTGCCCTGGTGGTCAAGTGGTCTAAGGCCTTGCCACTGACTAATCTATGTCCAATCATGTTTGGTTCCTGCTATAAACCTGCCAGTGACTTTGGTTAGGTGCCCTATGACGCTGATCACTCAAAATATGGCAATCTTAGTGGACTTAGGGTTAGGTGGCGGTCTTCCCTGGGTACACTGTTTTCCTCAACTGTCAGACAAAGTGATAAATAACGAAAACCTTGATGAGTATTGCACATGTCCTTTTTCAGTTGCACGTACGACACTGACCATTCATAATATGGTCATCTTAGAGAACCTAACTGTTGGTCGTCCGCGGCTACACCAGTTTCCCCTACTTGCAGCTAAATTGCTTATAAACATCTTCAATGCTAATTGGACATGTCCTCCTTTTCAGTTGCCCGTACGACGCTGATCATCCAGAATGTGGCCATCATCGTGTGCGCCATCATCCTCTGTCTCATGATCAGCTTCCAGGAGCAGATAGCCGGCACCTGGGACGGCTGGCTCAACACTATCTGCGAGGTCACTACAGTAGTAGTAGTAGTAGTAGTAGTAGTAGTAGTAGTAGTAGTAGTAGTAGTACAGAGCAAAAGTTGCAAATGTCAAACGGTTGACGAATATTTCGGACGTCCGTTTGCTGTCCGTTTATGCACAAACGGTTGACCGATATATCGGAACGAAAAGGAAAAGAAAATTCAATGATAATCAAGAAAATAACACTTAAGGCGAATGCAAACAATTATCACAGGAAAAAAAACACCATTGGTCCGATACGTTGGACACCAAACGGTTGCCCAATGTGTCAGTGCACAAACAGTTGTGTGGGCAGATTTATATTCGTTTGCTGTACGAACATCGGACGTCCGTTTGCTGTCCAAATTTTTTGCTGTGTAGCAGGAGTAGTAGAAGTCGATTTAAAAAAAATAGTTTTTAAAATTATCATTATTATATCATTAGTGGCTAGTCAGGAACAACGCGAAGACGGAAGTGCGGAATAGAAGTTTATATAAAACGTAAACAGAATACATGCAATAACAGTACAGTGGTGTGTTGTATAGTAGAATAGTAACTGTGTATCTCTAAACCTTACTCTAATGTTGTTATAGCAAAAGATACAATGTATCAAATAACAGTATTTACAAAGTGCTGCCGTTGTACCTTACTGCCGCAGCATAGCAAAGTGTTTATAAACTAAGGGTTGTTAACCCTAACTGAGTAATACATAGCGGTACTTAAATTGATACAAATGGATACAGTGTATCGAATAACTCAAATCGCCCCTCAGAGGCCACCTCCAACTCTGTAAGACTCAAAATAAAGCTGCCTCCCCCGGCAGGTGAAAAACCCTAAGGGGTGGTCGAAGACCTCCCTGCCCGCAAATTGTATTCCAGGGCCAAAAGGTTAAGTTGCCAAGAAGTTGTTCAGGTGTGAGGAGGGCCGGTGACTAGGCACTGTGCTGCTCGCACCCGGGCCGCCTCGAGGGGCGCATATAGCTGCACCGACCTCCCCCTCCAGCCCCCCAGGAAATGGAGGTCTGGTAGGGAGGCCCCTGCCTCGTAAGCCCTCGAGCAGGCTCCCCTCCTAAGTGAGTGGAAGGTGAACCCGCGGTGCGAGAGTCGCAGCTGTGCCAAAATAACGGTAAGCCACCGACGAGCGGCACCAGCAGTCAGAAAAGCCGGCCGGGCCCGCCCCCGGCGCGCCCCCCCCCCCGTGGCAATGCAAACAGTGGGGTGCAGTGGGGTGTGCCCGCTGCCAGAAGGGCCAGATCTGAAAGAAGGGCAACCGGGCAGGCGGGCGAGGAGCCCAACGCTAGCAAGGGTACCGTGAACCCCTGCTCGGCCGCCTGACACGACTTGCCCCACTTGACCCTGAGGCATATGCCGTCACCCCCTGTCAATATGTCTGCGAACGAGGGGTAACGAGTGAAGTCGTAGACTCCTGAGTCGGGAGGGGCCAAAGAGGAGAGTCGTACCATGGCGAAAAAGGTGACAGAAAGAAGGCCCGCGAAAACCAGACCCTCTGGACCCCTGTCCCGAGCTGCTATGCACAGCAACTCCAGGACTTCAAAGGGTAGCGGCGGTGCACGTGTCGGCACGTGCCGTAAAGTGAGAGGGAGTGCGCGGCGAAAGAGAGAAACTCGCCGAGAGGTGAAAGCCGCGGTACTTAGACCCCCATCCAGGTGAAAAGCCCTGATAGAAGAGAACGCGTTAGTGACCGATTTAGGCGCCCTATATCCCCTTAACAGAAATTCCCCGAAAAGAACCAGGGTCCTGGGGGTAGCAGGGAAGGGTACCAGGCCAAAGTGAATTGAAAAGGCTACGTATAGCCGTAAGTGTGAGTAGTGATTAGCCCTTGTACCTGGGCGGAAAGCGTTACCCGTGCGGTCGTCGGCCGCCAACTGCCAACTGCGCCGATCTGCAATAGAATAACATTACATGAGATCTTTAATCACAAACGTGTCAATAGGTATGCGTACCCGCCGCACCCGGCTTAGTTTAACATCTGCTCTAATCCTGTCCCTATAAACCTGGCCCGTGTGGGCTCTGGAGAGCGCGTCGGCTCTAGTCATTGTGATGCCTGGTCTGTGTTCTACCTGCAGTTCTATATCGTGAATTGCACAGACCAGGAAAAGTTCGCGAACACAGCTGTGCATGTAAGGGTCTCTGGACCGCCCTGACCGCAGGGCCAAGCAGGCGTTCATGTTATCACATAGCACCCTTACCTTCTGTTGTGCCCAGTCCTTGGCCCATGTTTTGACCGCTATCACAATGTTGAGTAGTTCCAGGTGGGCGATGGGGTGTTGTTCCCCCTGTACACCCGCTGGGAACACCTCACTATAATACTGTGGGCCATTGAACGCCCCGCACCCCGTGGTGCAGGCGTCGAGTTCGAGTTCGCTCTGCGATGGAATGTTTTGTTTAAGTAGTATCCGGATCCCGTTGTAATCCGGCCACAAGTCTATGAAGAACTGTAGGTCCTTTTTAAATCCTAGGGAGAGGGTCTCGGTGCCCCTCTGTGGAGCTTCCCTAAGACACTCAAGGATGCGGTTGGTGAATATTCGAGCTGGGGGGGAGACGCTCGCTACGAATTGAAGCAGCCCGAAAAGCTGCTGCATTTCTCGCTGTGTGGCTTGACTTTTGCCCTGCCACTCCGCCAGTGTCCCCTGTATTTCCTCCATCTTCTTATCTGGGATGCGCATGGTCATGTCTATGGAGTTAAATAAAATTCCTAGCCATACCATTGTCTGTGAGGGTCGGCATATTTTGGTAGTCGCTTCGACTACCCCCAATTGCCTCATTACCCCCTGCAGAGTGTCTAGGGCACCGTCCGCCCTCTTGTGAGTTTTTTCGGCCCCCCCGAAGTCATCGAGGTATGACCGTGAAGTGTAGCCGTATAATCCGTGGATGTGGATGATCGCCTCAGACGTTCTCTGCATGAACAGAGCGGAAGTCTTGAGGCCGAATGGTGGGCAAATGTCCAAGTAAATCAGGCCCTGGTGTTGAAACCCGAGCAGGGGCCAGTCCGCGGGATCGACCCGCAGTTGTCTGTATCCTCTGGCCATATCGGTCTTATACATAAAAGACCCAGGCCCCAGCTCGAGTAATCTGTCCTCCATAAACTGGACAGTGGGCAGTTTGACGTGTGCTTGTCTGCCCCAGTACCAATCCCCGTCGACTCCCTCATTCACGGCAGCCCCCGCTGGCCAGGATAAGTCTAGGATTACCCTGCGATGTTGCGAGTCTTTCTTGGGTCTTGTCATGAGGGGGCTGACGTGTGTGGGTGCTACCGGTGGTCCGTAGAATGGGCCCAACAGGGCCCTGTGACCCAATTCAGTGTCTATGTAGTACTGAATGTCTTGGGCGTGTTGAATTGCTGAAGCGTGGTTCTTGAGGGTGGAAGACAGAATGGCCGTTCTGTCGAAGTTGATGGGCCACCCGTATTCCAGGAATTGTACCAGTTGGGTGTCCTCGTAACCCACGAGGTACTGTTTCCATGCGGATATGCAGAGGCCGCTGGGGACTCGTCGGCGAGCCCCCTCGAAGTTAAATCTCCCGTCCGCTACCACTGCATCGAAGATATCTTTGAGTTCCCCCATGAACTCTGGGGGGGGGGGCGAAGGACTCCATTGTACTGTGTCCCCCTCCCCCGTGTCGCGTTGAATGTTTACATTCTCCTCAGGCGTCCTTGCCCTT
>OZ012696.1:35142047-35144547 GCA_963942565.1 Maea johnstoni
GTTGTTGCGCAGTCACAGCCACAGTTTCGTAATTTCTGACGAGGCGGAGCTGAAGAAAACTAAAGAAAAGAAGCGACGCGTCAAGAAGAAGACCCTGCTAGAAAGACTGCTGGGGTCTTTCATTGTCTTGTATAAAGGTTGGAAGACGTACGCCAAACAAAGGGTGGTCTTCGCTGGTCTTGGCCTCGCAACCCTCTACATGACCGTGCTCGGCTTCGACAACATCACCACAGGTAATGCTTTAAAACAGTATTGTCAAAAAGTTCATCTTGAAATTGTTGTCTGGATCCAAGACACTTTTGAAAATAACTTGGCCTCACAAAACATGATCTCACAAAATATTGGAAGGGGAGTTGTTCGAAATGTTCTTATTAACATTTTTCTTTCAAATATTAGTAGTTATGCTCCTATGATTTTGAATACAAGAGTTCACCAAGATTGTCAGTCTGCTTTTGGTTAACCAATAATGGAAATGGATTGTACACAGGTTATGGCAATTTTAAACCTAACCTATCTTACTTTAGCGAGGAATATTTTCAGAACATGTGAAGAGGTACCTTTAAACCCAATTGCATCAACCGCGCGCTGTCACGTTTCTCAGAATATTGTTGTTAAGTTATCAAAATATTTCCAAACTCGTTAGACCATGTGCCCTGTTAAATATTAGTCAATTGACATCATGGGTTTAATGGCATTTTCCCTCCTGTGTAACTGAGGGGAAATAGATTTAACCTTGTCTTCAAATCTTTCTGAAATATGCTTTGGGAGCGCTACAAGCATTTATGTGTTAACCGAATGATTTAAATTTATACGCGATTATTTCACACAAAAAAATATTTTTGGCGTCAACAGGTTATACGAACATAATTTCAACTAATGATTAAAAGATGATTTCTAACCAAAGCCAAATATTACTTTCACTTCAACATCAATCTTTCTTGATATTCCAATGGAAGATTTCAACATTCCGAAACATACGTTATTAGTTTAATTGATTCCATTATGTCATGTATAATCACTAACCGCAAGTCATGACTTCGTGTTTTAGGATACGCCTACACCCAGGGTATGACCGAATCCATCCTCGGCGGCTTGATGGCAGCTGGCGCCATTGTTGGAATTGTGGGAACGTTCGCTTTTCCGCGCATGCGCGACGTGGTGGGCTTGGAGAGGACAGGGCTGTTCGGTTTCGCTGCTCAGAACATATGTCTAGCGCTGTGTGTGGTTTCTGTGTTTAGCCCTGGATCTTCATTCGACTTGAGTAAGATTTATGATATAAACATTATGCTCATTTTGCAGTATGCACCAACAGAGATTTAACCTTAGACTATCACAAAGAGCTGTGTAATAGGTGTTTGATGAACCAATAAGCAATCTTGAACCGGCAGGACTAGAAATACCGGATGCTGTGCCAGTTTGATGGATTTTTTGGAACAGTTTATAACATTTCCAACAGAAACTCGTCATTCGTATTCTTCAATGGACAATACAGCATTAATCCATATCCGTTCTAGTCTACTTTCATAATGTTGAGAAAAATAAATATATTTCATTTTCAGTCATTTATCATTAGGCCCTTGATTCTGGCAATCATTAAAGACAAAAACGTGGTACATCAGGCCAAATACGATGAAATCGATTGCTTTCCACTAAAACAAGTTGGGGCAGTATCCAGTCATGTGTACATATGCTAATTCATAGAATTATATAATCAAAATGGCAATATCCTTCCCCCAAGATGCCAGGCAATAGCACTTGTACCACTTGCTATTTTACCTTACCGTATGCACTATTGGTGCTAAATGCGTTATCAATATTCTCAAAGACTGGACGCATCCTCTTGTCCTCAAGGTACTAGAACGCCTTCATTGGCTAGTGCAGTACCAAGAGAAAAGAATATCATTTTATCAGGTTCCCAGTCATGTTGGCATTCGGGGTAATGAAAGGTCAGATGCTGCGATTTTAAGAAACACATCAACGCCCTTTTAAAACGCAAATGGCAGTCCCAGTGGGATGAAGCAGTCAACAACAAATTACATGAAATTCACTCTCAGCTGAGTCTTTGGCCAGGAGATTCTAGAATCATTAGGCGTGAGGAAAATGTTTTAGCAAGAATTTGAATTGGTCACACTCATTGGACTCACTGCTTCCTTTTGAAAAAAGGAAGATCCTCCACAATGTGTAGCCTGTGATTGTCAATTGTCTGTCAAACATATCTTATTTGACTGTGTTGATTTTATAGAATCCAGAAAAGGACATTTTAGTGTAAATAGCTTTAAGGAACTCTTTGAAAAGATTCTTCCAGACAGCATTTTATCTTATTTACACGAGATTGGTCTGTTTTATCGATTGTAACACATTTTAAGAATTTGTAGCTTCTTATAAAACAACCTTGTGTATAAAACTTTTTTATTCATTTATTGCATTGTTATTGTTTTCAACAATAACAAAGGACCATTATTTTACAAAGATTTTATGGTACTAAATGGCCTCTGTGTGC
>OZ012696.1:35149547-35172047 GCA_963942565.1 Maea johnstoni
CAATATTTAGTTTACATATTAAATAGCTATAGGCCAGTGGCCGGGGATATTCTGATGGACATTTCTCCTACAAATATGTTCACAAACATACCTTTGCCTGAATGATACTCAGACGGTTTTCGATCACTGAGAACATGTATGGGTCATTACTAAGCATCTTATTTTATGGCTTTAATAATAATAAATTGCAAAGTGCGGTAATGACACATACAGTGAAAAACAAAATGCTAAGGCTATAAATATAAAACAATATAATAGCCTATTTAACTGACCCACTACGCCATTTCTCTTTTAGTAAAGAGGGTCGAGTGATAGACTCGATCGAGTAGGTTCGATGGTATAGAAGTTTGGACGTTTAGTTCCTCCATTGGCATAGAGAGGCGCCTCGGATATGCCTTTAACCTGTGTTGCTATACAGACCGTTGCTATACATAGTGTGATACTCATCAGCTGATGTCAAGAACACGCTGGGGAACAGGAAACACCTTTCACTTTCCTGTCATGTCAAAACAACCTTGAATAACCAAATGTCATATGGTGTAATTACAAGATGCAACAAATGGAAATGTATTGATAACAATATTTGCAATATATATATATATATATAAATATATATATATATATATATATATATATATATATATATATATATATATATATATACAGTATATATATATATGTATATATATATATATATATATATATATATATATATATATATATATATATATATATATATATATATATATATATATATATATATATATATATATATATATATATATACATATATATGTATGTATATATATATATATGTATATATATATATATATATATATATATATATATGTATATATATATATATATATATATATATATATATATATATATATATATATATATATATATATATATATATATATATATATATATGTATATATATATATATATATATATATATATATATATATATATATATATATATATATATATATATATATATATATATATATTCCAAACTAAAAGACTCTAAAACTGAAATCTAGTATTGTGAGGTTAGGTTTTGACACGTAGTATAGTGTATTGTGTCTTCATAGACTGCATGTCCAATGCAAAAGTATGCATATACAAAATTATATATATAGTAAATCAACATAAAGTAAACAAAACATTACAAACAAAAAGAAAAGGAAAGTATAAGTGATAGTTAGCAACATATAAGAAAACTTAAATGTGCGATATACAGAAAGGAAAGGTAATGAAGTGGATTACATAGCCAAACATAAACCTATTCAGGCTAAGGTATTTAACCTTTATACAGAAAGTGCTGTATGTACATGTAAAACGGGCTTTAAGAGGGAAAGGGAAACGGCAGCCCCTCTAGAGGGTAAGACAATCTCGACAATCTCCTAGTCTACGAATTCATTAAACTATGCTTTTCTCTGTTCTGGTCCCTATCAGCTCCTTACTGTCTTTGTGTTGGTTCCTGTGGCTGGTGATAGATGGCACCAAGGGTGGTCACATCGGTCAGTAGTCAGAATCAACTGGAAAAATCTCACTGTGGACCAACTAGTGAGCAACTTATGAACTAGATCAAGGTAGACGCAATTCATAGTTGGTAAAGTTAACATGTAAAATATATAGAGCTAAAAATATTCTTGGCCTAGGACTAGGCTAGGCTGGTTAGGGTATACGGACACTTCACGTGAACATAACATTAGATAACACCGCCATTAGTGAACCGTGTTTATAAATATCTGAATAAATGATGGCTCCCGGCTGAGAATGAAAATTCGTGTCCCAGACTTAGATTCCAGGTAATTACACCTCTAGCATGGCTCCGGGCATGCGTGGGAAAACCCAAGCCCCAGGCCAAGATCTGTTCACTTCTTTCATATCAAACCTGAATATACGGATACGGTAAAAAGTAAAAACTAAGTTTAACCCCCCCCCCCCCCCCCCCAAGCGATGAAACTTAAGTATCAGTATGTGACAAAAGATTGAGAATAGACTGTCGTGCTTAGGAAACCACCGACTGACTCGGACGATAGTCACTGCTACCTTCATTACACGCCTCGATGGGTACCCGAAACCTGAACTCATGATCTTGAACACTGTTAAGATTATGAACAGCGTGGCGTCGCAAACCGAAGCATTAGACCACTCGGTCATTAGGACAGCCCTTAACACAGGCAAGTATAAGCTAAAGCTAGGCATCAGTTATGTCTTTAATACCTTGTTCTGTTCATTTATGTTGTCATGTATATTGCACGATTTTCAATAGTGGTCAATAAAAATACATACGTAGGTATTCTATGTATTCTACCATTTCCGAGCAGAGTAAGTTGCCAGTGACTAGGGTTTGGGCGGTAGTTTTCGCCGGGTACTCCGGTTTCCTCCACTACTTACAGGTGGCTATTCATGAATTAGCCACAAATTGGCATAAATGTGACGAAATTCCAAATTCTACTATTTCCGATCACGTTCCGACATGTACGCAGGCAAACCTTAAAAGTAGCTTGTAGGGTTAATCTTTTAGACCCAGCTTTTACTCTACCCTGCTTTTATTTGACGCTACAAAGTATACTTTGCCGGAAAGGTCTTCTAATGAGAAATGTATTAGGCATTACAAAAGTACCCTCACAGCAGGGTGTAAGAATCTTTGGGATAAAAAACTGAAAAAACATGAATAGTGTTTTTAAATAAAGATCTTACCCACACCTATTGAGCGGGGAACGTTACAATTCACAAATGCGGAGAAAGGATCAATATTGAGGGATTGGTTGAAGGGTATCAGAGTTGTTCTCCATTCAGATTTAATAATCGATTCTTTTCAAATTGTTGTTGAACAAGAGACAATAGTTCATTTTTAAACTTGAAAAACACATAACTTTTGAACAAAGTCAAAATTGAGAAAAAAAAGCCTGAGATACACTTTCCACCGAAACCATTGCTGTAAGAATGCCAGACTAATCTGTAAACATTTGGTACCTAAAATGCTGCCATGTTTTGGTGACATTTGATATCGAGAAAAGGGCCAAAAACAGTTCCTGTTTGTGTACAATCTTCTTGGAGCTTCTGTTATAGATGTCTCTCACTCTTCTCGCTGATGCTAGACATTCACAATTGATCTGATTATGGGGAAAAGGGTGCAGGCCTTTATATTCATAAAAAAATCCCAAAATGACCTTATGTTCACAGATTAACCCCACAGGTCATCTTAAGACTATTTGATAAAGTGCTGCCTCTTTTAAAGAGTAAGGTTTATAGCATTTAATTATTTCTCAAAATTCCCCAACTCAAAAAGTTTTCTATGATAGTTTTACACTTGTGTCAGATTATATAGAAGCTCTCAGCGTAAAATGGTGAACTTTCAGAGAGGAAAAGTAATATGTTGAGATTTAGTAGGAGAATAATGAGGAATATGAACTGCTATTTTGGCCTGTTATCAGAGGGCAGCAGCTAATTCTAATAACACACCAAGGTTATGGTGAGTTACGGTGTAGCACTCGCAAGCGGCCATCGCCCAGAGAACATAATTAGCACTTGACCCCATAAACAATACCCTGAGGTCAGAGGTCAAAGGTCACAGTTCAGAGGTCGCCCATCTATTGCCCGGAATGCTCTGCTTGATGGGCTTGAGAAACAGATGCCTTCCATTAAGTTTTATGGTGACGTGCTTCTCTAGAGTGTTTAGTGTTGATGATGCTGGAAATGACGATGATGGAAGTCATAACAATGATGATGATGATGATGATGATTATGAAAATAATTATGATAATGCTAATAATAATAATGCTAATAATAATAATAATAATAATAATAATAATAATAATAATGATAATAATAATAATAATAATAATAATAATAATAATAATAATAATAATAATAATAATAATAATAATAATAGTAATGTAGGTATACATGCCCAGGTGCACACAGTCCTAGTAGTGGACCAGCTCCTAGTTCTAGTCTATAGTACACTTATTATTTTTCTCTCATCTTATTTCTCTTTTTCTTATGTCTATAGTTGCTAGTTTATTTAGCTAAGCATGGGTGGTGCCAGATGTGATCATTCCCATTAGCTAGAACTAAGAAACTGGAAAACCTCACTTTGGCCACCTGGTGAGCAAGTGCAGAACAAAATCAGGGAGGACTCAGATAATAATAATAATAATAATAATAATAATAATAATAATAATAATAATAATAATGATAATAATGATAGATAGAAATAGTCAGTTTTGCGTTAGTAACCATATCAGGTTAGATATAAAAGAGAGAAGTGACTATTTTGCTTGGTCTGATGCTAGGCCAGCACTCACCATGGTGGCGTTGGTTGGTGTTGGTGGAGTGTTGTGATAGTGGTCTGGCAGTGGTTGTGCACACGCCTGGTTATCTCTGCTGGATGTTATTGTGCGCCACTGTAGTTAGTAGTCCTGCTCTCTGTCTCACAATTAGATCACCATTAATACCGACCACTGAAAGTAAACGTGAAAATAAACTGGAACATGATCTTGTTACCTGTGGTACATTTACAGTGGGTCTATTTTAACAATTACACGCTTCACATACTATCAATGTATTTTTCTCTACTCTTTGTTATATAATAATAATAATAATAATAATAATAATAATAATAATAATAATAATAATAATAATAACAGTATATCGATCATTATATTGAGCAAAAAAAGATAAAATATTGACAAATAAAAAATTGCCTTTATTTCAAATAGTAGTAGCAGCAGCAGCACCACCACCACCACCAGTAGTAGTAGTAGTAGTAGTAGTAGTAGTAGTAGTAGTAGTAGTAGTAGTAGTAGTAGTAGTAGTAGTAGTAGTAGTAGTAGTAGTAGTAGTAGAAGCAAAACAATAAGAATTGTTAGACCTCAATGTTCAAAAGCGAAAATGATATAGGTTGGCAAGTAGGTGGGTAGGAAAGTAAGCATGTATATTTCAGTTCCTAAGTACGTAGGCCTATGAGCATGTATGTACGTATGTATGTATGTATGTATGTAAGTCTGCGTACGATTGTCTGCATACGTATGTTGTTGACAGCTTATTTCCTAGCTACTGCTTCGCGCGCTTCTCGTATAGTTCTTGTTGGTTCCGGCAGGTAGTGTACGCTCAGCTCTCTGTACCAACTGGTGTAATGCAGGTTGATTGCGAACTATGATTGTCCTCGATCTAGTATCTAAAGGATAGTACGATGGTGCAAGTGTGAAATGCAGAAAAAAATCAACTTTTTCATATGTTTTTCTGGAAAACGACAGAAAAAACAGTAGAATATACTTTTTTTTAATTCTGCCGTTCACACCTGCACTATCGTAGGATAGTTTATGAATAAACAATGGAATACACTTTGTTAAACTTTAAGGAAATATTTGGATTCACGGGAGTGAGCATCGCCGATGATTGGCCAGCGGATACCCCTGTGGGCCGAACAGGTATCAAAGGGTGTGTTCATAGGGTAAAAAATCCATAAAGCGGGGTTTTCTCAGAGCTGATTAGGCCTAGAAAAATAAATTGTTTAATTCCTGTAACGGTCCAAAAGAAATAGGGTAGGTAGGTCGGTAAAAATACTTTTTTTGGGGGGGGGATTATTTTTTTGGTCAAATATGAGTGTTTTATACATATTTTACGCTGCCTGGGAGTTGGGAGGGCGGAAAAAATCTTTAGGATGGGGATCTTTTTAATAAAGACGTGTTAGGGTAGGGTTACAGGAAACAAACAACCTTTTTAGGCCTTAGAGGAGAAACGAGTGCTGTATTGAACCGCTTCCTTAATTGCTCCTATAATGCAAGCCAAATCAGCCAATGATCCTAGGCCTACAGCTCACAGTGCAAAAGCAACACGCTAAGCTGATCGCCTAATGACCAATGGGATGTAATTGAACCAGTCATGCTTAGAGTTCCTTTAAACTTGTCGTCTGGATTTATGATACTTTTGACAATAACTTGGGAATTGAAGGTGATTCTATACACAAAAGTTTAAGGGGAGTAGTTAGAGGAGTTCTGACAAACATTTCTCCCTCAAAGAATTTCCGTTCTCTGTCTTTGCCTGACAGATTTCACCAAATTTGTCCACGCTGATTTTGGGATAGTTTTTTCAGCAATAATGTGTACAGCCATTGCCATTTGCTTTTGATGTTACCGGATTTCCGGGAAACCACCGACTAACTCTGTAGCTGGTCCCGATCACGTACTCAATAGTCATAGCATCTCAAGGCGGCTAGCATTATGTTCTGAGGGCTGTAGGAACTGACCAGGCTCTCTCGTTGAATATGATATACGTTCTAGCTTAATATAGCATTTCCTCGAGAGACTCCTTATCTATTATTCTTGATTGTCAACACTTGTGGTTGGAATAGACCTGCCTATCGCAGGCGCTGCGGGGGAGGGGGGACCCTGTCACCAGCATCAGACTCAGAGTAGGATGTATTTAGCCCACTCCCACGCCTGTGCAGCGCTCTACTACAATGGGCACCAGTTTATATGTTTATATGGAAAGTCCGGAAAACTCCACCTTATATATTTTTCAACGGAACGGTATTGTCGATTCCAGAACAATGCAACCACTGGGACAGCAATGTACTGCTTGGATATTATAATCTTAAAAGGTTATACTTATAAATTCCCCTTATGAAGTTTTAACCCGTTTTCATAGCAGTTTCACCTCTTTGAAATGCTTCTTGTATTAATAGGCTTATACCTTTGATACTTGATGAAACACTTTTCCTATCTCACACGGAGTTTCCAATACCCAGGCTACAACCGCCCTCTTTGATTCGAAGTTAGTTATTTCCTTAAAGGAATTAAACTTCTTATAAAGGGTAGCATTTCGTTAGTCCCCATGCGTAGCCTCAAGCCCTTTGTAAGAAAATCTGGCTTCCAGGATCTTTTAGTGCCGTGCTTATATACAGCATATTAATGGTTTAAAGCTCCATTTACACTAGCCGAAATTTTGCTGGCAACGTACTGGCGACCATTGGCGACGGGGGGCAATAAATGAGTTAGTAAGTATTTATTGACTATATCTTCGATATAAAAAATACATTGTACAAACTTGATTCAATAGAAAATTATGGGGTTAAAAATGTGCTGGCAATCCCCCGCAACCATCTTTTGCCACCACGTTGCGAGCAAGTTGCCAGCATAGTGTAAAAGGGGCTTAACGCTGTCAAGCATGGTGTGCGCAAGACAGAGTGACTACTTTGATACTGTGTCTGGGGGTATTGACCAATTTGATGTCTTTTTTCTGGATAGTGTGCTCCAAAAGCAAATTAACAAGTTCGGTAATATATGTATATATCTTTTATTGACTGTAACAAGTACAAAAAGAAAGACATTACAATTCTAATAAATTGGAAACAGAAGGGGGAAACCTGCTAACAGGAATCCAAAAGTATATACAAATAATGAGCCGGGTATGTCTTAACTAATGACAGCGTCTGGTAATGTTATTCTTACCAAAGCTTTTTTCAGAAAACATTTGAAGAAGAAATGTTAGTCAAACCCACAACCCGTCAACCTTTTTAAACGAATAATGCTCGCACTGGCCAAAGATAGCCTGACAATCTTGATGAAATCTTACAGGCAAAGGCATACTTTGAATATATCTGAAAGAATGCTTTTTTATAACAGAACAACTCTCCGTCAAATCTTTTGAAAAGGTATGCTCAATCAAAGACTCTCCATCAAAATTAAAGTTTTGTTTATTCAATCTTGAATCCAAAGTTATTTCAGATAGTATCATAGTTACAGACGATGGCCGCCAAGATGGCTGAATAGGTTAAAGATAAAATAGTTCATGGGCACATGTAACATTTATTCGTGTCCCGGGATTCGTGTCTCCTCTTCCCGCATTAACCAATGATTCAACAGTTTATCGATGTTCAAGTAGTAGTTTTATTTTTTGAATCCTTTCGGTTCTTGTCACTCTTAAGGTACGTGAAACGATACCTGACATGAAGTACTGACACTGACGGCTCTACACAGCAGTTCTTTTATCAAGTTTGATGTAGTTTAAATCGGATCAATTTGTAAGGTAACTCCTCGCTGTCACATTGCACAGTTAGAGTTCATGTCTCTACGGGCACGGTATTATTAACCTATTACATCCCAAACTCACCAATATGATTCTGAGAAAAATCTAACACTCATGAGAATGGAGACAATATATGTGCTAACTTAGATGAATAAAAGAATGGATATGTAGCGAAAGACCAAATACTATATGCGGTATAGTGAATGCCTGGCTATGTTAGGGTTCTCGAATCTGGCCTAGGTATGACGTCACTAGGAGACAAAGACCAATGAGGGCTATCGCATCCTTTACATTACAGAGAATCTTGCGCACCAAAAAGCGCAGAACACGACTATTGGGCTATTCGCCGCAGCCGGCCTGTTCAGGTTGACATGGTGGTTTCCTATCCACTTGTTTCTACTCATCTAAGGTGCTAATCAGACACATTCCTGTTCGTATTTTCACTGAACACGGCCTTTCTCTAAAGGACTGATGATTGTAGCCTTTGATTTAACCATTTTGGCAAAGTTGATGGTTTTCTCCGGGCGGTAAAGGGTTAAGCAGCCAGGTGTTTTAGACGAGGTTGTGTTCAGATTTTCTTACTTAGGCACATTTTTCTCGAGAGGAATTTTTCTCAGCGATGAAGTACACGGTGCACTGAACACCAACCATCACAAACTCCGCTACAGGAGAGGCTTTAAGCCAACCTTATGACGTCATGAAACTACAAACGAAGCAGGCTATGTTAGGGTTCTCGAATCTGGCCTAAGTATAACGTCACTAGGACTCCAGAAGGTATACCCGACAGTAGACCTTTATTTTGTACCATTTTAATGAGTCTGCACGCGAAAACCTCAGATCCTCTTACAGTACTAGTAATGGGTACCCAGGTCATTTCTGGGATGTTATACATCGAGTATTTGTAGATTAAAAACGCATAATAAAAGTGTAGTATTCCTAGTAGTAAGCGAGATACAGAGCATAATTGCTCTGACACCCATAAAATACGCCGATGGCGGCAAAACTTGGCTGTGACGTCACGGGTGGCCTTCATGCAGGATGGCGTCAAATCATATCGCATGGAATTACATATTGACATATTGCTTTGGGCTGCCTCTTGGTCCAGGAGTGTCCAATTTCTACATCAGTTATATTGTTTTAAAGCATTAAAAGTGCTCTATTACTTGATAAGTTTTTGTGACGATTGGTCGCATAAAATAGCATTTGACAGCATTTTAGGGTAGTCCCTACATCACATGAAATTGCTTTATATAGGATAGGCCTAACACGCAATTTTCTCCTAAGCTTGACAATAAGAACTGTCCCAGGTTAAGATACTTGTAAAATTAGTGGTTTTGTCAAATGTTTAATAAATGTACTTATTACGAATTTCCAAAAAAATACACAACTATTCGATCCTTACATGTCCCACTCTTAGCTGAATAGATCGACATTTGCGATTCCTTCTTTCACCTAAACTTAAGTCTGTCTGACCCAAGCTTAACCGAACGGTCTCTCCTCTTTGGTGTTTATGCAATACAAACTTGATAAACCTCTTGGGAGCACTAGGTCGAATTTTATAAACATACTTTCTGCCTCAACTCCGCAAAACGTAGATTTTGCCGAAATTATGTGCCCATGGAAATTACGCACGACATCGCTCACATTTCAGTTGTACCGCTCAAGTTTAATTTGCAATGGGCCAATTTTACATTGGTATTCATGAGCAAATTCAACATTTTGCTGAGTTAAGTCATAAAAATATATTTATATACATACATAAATGACAAAAGTGTTTTTAAGAGGTTTGCCAAGTTTGGATGCCAGTGGCGAACACGAACTTTTTGTAACAAAACAAGGAAAAACGGTCAGTCAAGCTTGGGTCAGACAGACTATAGGATTAATATGAATATGCTTTGTCATTGTTCATAAACAGTGACAAAGGACCACTTTTTGAAAAAAAATTAATGGCACTAGATGGCCTTCATTCATTCATTCATTCCCACCCAACCACGCCCTCAAAAATACGTTACGGTACTGAAATGTACTTGGAGCTTAATGTAGCTCTACATTTCGGCTAGCTCAACATGTCACTTCCGATTTCTCGGCCGTTTGCGGTCGGATTTTAACGAAATAAACATCGCTATTTTCACAATTAAATATCCTTTTTAGATATAAATTATCATGAAAATTCCGTAATCCACATTGAAGTGGCAGCGAGGGAAGTCGACCATGTCTTCCTGTGACAGTGTCTGCCTAGTGAGGCCATAATAAATGCCGTTGTTGTGTTTTACTAGCCATTTCTCAGCCGTTTCTGGGTTGATTTTTACGCGACAAAGTTTGTTTGGACCGCGGATAGATATTCCATAAGCAAATAAAATATGAGGACAATCACTTTATTAACGATGAAGCAGCATCGAGGAAATGACAGCAATGTTTACGAGCGACTATTCCGCTCAGTGTAAAAAGAGATGACCTAAATCTTTGAAGGCCACCCTTTACGTCACTGCTGCATAGCCTCGTTTTCAGTCGTTTTTCGGCGGGAGATTTTTTTCTCAAAATTGGCACTTTGAAATCAAAAGATAAAATACTAAACATAACTTTTTTGTTCTTCAATCAACTTACTTATATTTTATTAGTAATGAAGATCATACTTTCGAAAAGAAAAATGTATCTTATTTACCAGTTACTAGTAGAGCATCCACTCTTGGTGTGTGTACTGAGATCAAATTCCCTCTAAAGAAACATGGTCTTAGCCAAATGGGCATGCTCATTTCATGTTAGGGTTTCATATGTGACATATATTTGCAATTGGTAAAACTCGAGATGTGTATTTTCAACAAGGATAACAACGTAAAACCCAACACGATCGCATACTCAAGGATATTTCTCTTCGTGTCCAATAGATGGCAGCACTCATCTATATCAATTTGCACTATTTTCACGAGGAAGACTTACATCAATAAACTATCAACCCAGAATACTCCAATGCATCTGAAACGAAGCCAAAAGCAATATGCCAACACAGAGTCGACAAAGAAATTGTATAATTGTTATTCATATTTTAAATTAGAACATGAAGGTACTAAAAAATAGCATTTGGGTATATATGTACTTACCAGCATGGTGCAAAAGTTTACTCCAAATGTAAGTATTGAGAAACCGTTCGTAACATTTTTATTGGAGTTTGGAGACCAGATGAATACGTTTCGTGGATACACAAACAGGGATAATTATATATCGATGGATAAATAGGTTGTTATCTTCATGGAAAGTAAAGAAATGTTGACAAGGACTTGAATTTGACATGTTTATTTGGTAAGACAACATGGTGTCCGCAGTACAAACAATCAAGCGAGCAGATGTAACACACGTGAGTAGTGCAATGGAAGACAGGGAGTACAAAAAACGTAGAAAATCCTCTAATATAGACTTCCATAAGGACACAACGATATCCTCATGCCTGGGCCAAGATATGGTATTATGATTCTCGAACATAGATACGTTTCGGAATCCGTGGATGTATTGACATATCACACCTCTGGCTAGGATTAATCATAGAGATCTCTTAACCCTTCCAATGCTGAGGCTACTTTCCTCCAAACACAATGACGCAAAGATATTTGAAAACCATCAAAACCCTGTCATGTTGGTATTCATTGGATAGCTCTCGCTGAGTCCTATCAGTTGAGTACCCATTTGCCAGATTTTCTTTAATTTCTCAGCTTTTTTGCATCATTTTGTATTGGCCGATTTAGCCACCAGCAGTATTAGGGTTAACTGAGAAGTTCACTATCTTAGATGACTTTCTTGCAAGACACCTTTTAACAGATAGGAATCTGATGATGAGTTTTGTTGCAAAAACAAACACCAAGTATTCTAAATGAGGCTTGTCACTGGTCAGCTGAACCATCTGGGTATTTCATTTGATGTTAAATGTAGTACTATTCTCTCGTTCTACCATGCTGTTTTGAGAGAGGCTATTTTGAATAAGTTAGCCAACACAGTCATGGCTGGCTATGAGACGAATAACTTTGCGGTTAATTGAAGCACTGCATTATTATTTGAGAAACACCACTTTGGTACCATATATAATAATAATAATGACAATAATAATAATAATAATAATAATAATAATAATAATAATAATAATAATAATAAAAATGATAATAATGATAATAATAATAATAATAATAATAATAATAATAATAATAATGATAACAATAATAATGATGATAATAATAATGATAACAATAAAGGGTTGGCAAAATAAAGTTTAATGCATTTTGCTATGAATAGGTGATATCATTCAACACACTAAGACATAACCTTTTGAGCATTTGTTTTATAAATTGCCAAAACACGAAGCCGTTACCCAGGCGTTTTGGGTAAAAGCGGCCCGCCAGTCTAATCTTTGGCGTAATAGGTAGAATTATCCGCGATTTAATTATAAGCAAATATAAATTAAAGCTGTGATGTATGAGATATCCCTCGTGAGTTCTCGCAACATTTCGAATATACCACATACACAATAGCTTCCTCGGGATCTATTGCATATGGCCTAAATATATATTGTTTGTTTGATTTAACACTCCAAGAAAGCTAAGGGTAGGTAGGTAGGAAAATGTTTCATTTTAAGAAATATTCTTAGTGATAAATGAAAAGCTAATAGTTGAGCTGTTCATGTTTTTCATTCGGAATAAAGTGTTTTTGATTCAAAATGTCATAAAAAATTAGGGTAGGGCCCAGAGAATAGGGTAGGTAGGGTTACAGGAAACATTTTCTTTTAGTCCTAACACATGAGGTATCCGAATCATTATATTTCTCCTTCGTGTGAGAAAAATATATGCTGAGTGCTAAAACGAGTTAATGGAATGATACACTTGTTGTCAGATTTATCTTCTTGGCTTGAAACGTATTACTTGCACGTTGTACAAGCTATTTGTGGTTTCACCATCCATGAATAGTTTAAAATCGATGTTTAGTGTGAAACTAAACAATAACTTTCACCCTGTTTGCATCCATGTAAATCATTCAAAATAAATGTAAAATACCTAAAAGTTATATATACACACACAAGGTAGGTAGTAAAATCTCTGTATATGTGAGTAGAAAATAAATATAAGAAATATACATACAAATATATATACATAAGTTATAAAAAAGCATTCAAACAAAAATGTACTCTTTGAATGTATAAATATACGTTCAATTCCAGCGATAGAGAAAGATTGAGACACTGAACGAATATGTTTCATTGTAGCTTTGTACTTAATTAGCCCTGGGTTACATCGAACGTAAAGTGGCATAATCCAAACACTTTATAGGATGACTTAACTCATACTGCTGAGATTGACGTATGATAATATTAGCAAACACTACATACACTTCCACTATCTATCTATCTATCTATCTATCTATCTATCTATCTATCTATCTATCTATATATATATATATATATATATATATATATATATATATATATATATATATATATATATATATATATATATATACACACACACACATATATATATATATATATATATATATATATATATATATATATATATATATATATATATATATATATATATATATATATATATATATATATATATATATATATGTATACATATATATACATATATATATATATATATATATATATATATATATATATATATATATATATATATATATATATATATATATATATATATATATATATATATATATATATATATATATATATATATATATATATATATATGTGTATATACATATGTATATGTATATATATATATACGTGTGTGTGTATTTGTGTGTGCTTGCCTGTATGTACTGTATGTATAAACGTTACAACATAACATTAATCCAATCAATTTCTACTACATGTACACGTGTAACAAGTCTTGATTACAAGAGTTTTCCGTGTTCTTTGTGGTATTGTCACAAGGCAAATATGTTATGATGGCCCCATTTTATGCCACCAAAATATTTCGACCAGACAATTGTTTACACTATGCAAGTATAGGTCCATTATAATGTAGATCCAATCACTTTATCAGATATAAATACATACATTACAAAATATCAAACAAAACATTGGAATAGTACATATCACTGTCTGTTCCCAGAGGAATTGCTCATTGTGACCGTAAGCTTCTAAGAATCTAAAAATAGATGCGTTGGTATTATTGAGAAAAAAAGCAAAAAGGCATTGGAATATCATGGATGACTCACTTGTAATTGGAAAGTTCACTGCCATTGTCACAAACGAGTGTCACGAAAAATAATATTCATAGGCAGACTTTACATTTGCATTAAATTTTAAGCAATCTCATCATGTGTTTAACCCATCCCTGCCTCAGTGCCCATCTTGAAACTGTCGTCTGAATCTATTATACTTTTTACAATAACTTTTACAAAGTATTTGAAGGGGAATTCGTGGTAGTGTCCTGATGAACATTTCTCATTCAAATACTTTCCAAATTATTCTTTTGTCTGAACAATTGCACCACACGTGTAAGGCTACTTTGGTCTACCGCAAGCATTAATGAGTTAAAAACTAATGAAGGACTCTGCACACCATACAAGCAACTCTGCTTAATCCGGACTGATGTGGACCTTAAGTTTCTGTCCGGATTATGCGTATAGGAATTATATGTATAGGAAGGGACTGGGACCTTCCAATTTGTCCGGTTTAGACGAAAATCCGGATTACACGTGTACGGATTAAGTAGAGTTGCCAGTACTACAGTTGCTTTACAAAAGGAATGCACCATTTGCACTCATCCATTTCCACGAAATGAGGTTCCCAACCTATCATCACAGGAAGGCTAAATAAAGAAATAGGGACAGTATATGATCAAGAGCAGGCTGATTTCACAGATATAAACGATCATTGACAGTGCATTTATTCGTTTTTGGTCCTGAATGCCAATATCAAAGTATGAAAGGGTCGGTGGAAACATATAACTGATCAATGTTTGAATCGAAATTCAAAACCCCTCCTTTCTCTTTTCTCCTCAGAGATAGTCCCAGCCAGGTGATCCATGACGTTGACTATCATCAGGAGCTTCATGGCGTGACAGTTGGCGTAGCACAGGTGACTGATGAAGTGATAATCCATGGGGAACTTCAGGAACCATCTACCCTTATCCTCCGGCTCCACCCTCGGCTTGGCCACTTGAGATGGCCTCCTTCTTTGACCATCAAGGAGACGAAGGCGTATGTTTTCGCCATCGGTGTTGACCTCTACATCCTTAGCCGCATCTGCGTCATACGAGGAGCCCCTTCCATATGATGGAGCCACCCTTTTGTAGGGTGCTGTGTGCCTGTCGTACGGCGTGCCCGTTTCATCTCTTCCATACGGTGCATCTCTGTCATACGGTGCATCTCTATAGTATGATGCATCTCTATCGTATGATGCATCCCTTTCATCTCTCCCATAGGGTGCGCTCCGTTCGAGTGGTACATCCCTGGTTTCTGTAATAGTGCCACCCTCCACAACCTCGACCTCTTCTTTCGGGCAGGGGACCCGGCTGCCGCAGATGCGGGAGTAGACGTGAGACTTGCAGTCAGGCCTACACAGGCATTCCCCACACTTTTCGCATCCGTCCCCGTGCTCCTCGCACCACGACTCCGAGCACTGCTTACACATGTTCAGGGTATGATGCTGGCACAGGGTGCAGTTACAGGGTATCTCCATGAAGATGGACAGTATCCCTTTCAGGGTTATCAGTACGCTGAAGCTGAGGGCGCCAACGGTCACCGCCCAGAAGATCAGTAAGGTGTAGTATTTAGAGAAGGTGCAATGAACCGGGTGCTGCCGGTCGACGCAGCAAATGAAATCCTGTCGAATTTGATCAAATCGAATGCGCTTGACGAGACTAAACATGAGTAGTTCGCCAACAAGAAAGACGAGCCTGATAAAATTGAGCACGAAGTACCACGCGGCAAGATCATTGCCTCGCCATTTGAAGCACTGTTTTTCCAACTCTTTAAACCGGTTGTCCTCCTCCTCAAGATCCACGCCTTCGCGAAAAGTGCTGGCAAATTTCATGACCCTCTCTAGATCACCATATCCTTGATCCACCGTGTGTTTTATGAAAAGCAGATAGCTCAGAATCTTGTCTCGAAGGAAAGTGTTCGCAATGAATGTCGGGATATAGTTTGCGCACGCAATGAGGATGAAGATGGTGGGAATAATATTCTGCCAGAGTCGGGAGGGTTCCGCCGTTGCGCATGTCCGCACCCTGGCTTCCTCGTCCATGGTGAAGGTGTGCGTGGCGTTGCGGAACTCCTTGTCGTAGGCATCGATGTGGCTCGAACAGTAGGCCTTGTCATACCTGCTGGTACCAGTCCCGTAGCGACGGTAATCTCGCGGGAACGCCTGGCAGTCCACGTTATCTCCTGGAATGAAATCGATGAAGTTTAAACATGGAACCCATGGCATGTAGTCACAAACTAAAACTTTGGACGATGAATATGTATTGTTTTGATTGCCAAAATTCATATGAAAATAGACAAAGGACCCTAGCACGATGTCAATGAAGTAATATATACCTGTTATATTTACCAATGCAGAATTAGAACTAATATACAAAGGCCTTAATGGTAAAAATGGAAATGTTTGTATGAAAATGTTTGCATTTCATTTTCTTCCCCTATAAGTACAATATTTATATGCATCTCTTAATTTGCAATTAAAGATTGTAAACGTCATGCGAAATTGAATTTTTTTTTGCGGAGAATAATATATACGTCGAAATAAGTTTCCAGTGGCCCATGTATCCTTTGTTATGCTTTGTTCATGACAATGGATGTGTATTAATGCAACTAGTTGCTGAACTATGCGATTGAAATCACCTTATTTCATCTGATGTTATTTTGTGGAGCTTTCCTTAGCAATTTTGTGGTTTTGTCTTCTCTGCACTCTTAACGATGGAAAGATGTTTACAAACAATTGATAGCATCAAGAGGAATATTCCTAGTAAAACATCCGATCATGACCACATTAACATCTGAATGCTTAACATGTACATGAAAAAACATTCGACGCCAATGGCATTTCAGTTGATACATTGAAAGAAAATAGCAGTTCCTTATTTAAGTGATATAGCTACATCTTTGTTTATATTTAGCATAGGTTTATATAATATTCTACCTATCACATTACGTTATGAAGTATTGGTTATATTTTGAGCCTAAACCTATTATATCTTGCAATATATAGATATAACATAAAAGCGTCAAATCTAACAAAGATGTTAAATTAAGAAGTTCTACGGCAAGGAGCCTCGGCAGTTGCTTTGGTCGGTTCTTGCGTAAAATAGAACAACCGAGCAATCATATGCTGCATCATCCATACATACCTGATATAAACATGTGTAGGACATTAAGTAGGCATGGGAATTGGTGGCGAGTATTGTATTCGAATTGGGGTGTTTGCTTCATTGTCACTTTTTATGTCATATTGAGTCATTGATAACTATATAAAAGAATAACCCAGATATTTCGGGTAAACGCAACTCTATCTAAATCACTAGCAACACACTCTTTTCCTCATAATCAGACTAACTGTGACTGTCTAGGACACCACTGGGAAGAGTAAGACACCAACTATTAAAGAGGCTCCCATAGGCTTGCACACAAGCAAGAAATGTTTTTGATCCTTTCTCTATCATAAATTTCACCAAAAAATAGTTTTTGGATATCAAACGCGTACTGATCTGTGCAAAATTTGGTATGTTATTAGCTAAGAGTAAAACGGAAGGAAGGGTATCACAGTTTTCTTTTCATTTTGCCTTCTTTAAAAGCTAAGCAATCTGGAAGTTGGTAAATACATTTTTTTCTCATTTCTGACGAATAGATCCTAAGGACATAGTTATGACTCTTAGACAACACCGTGATATAAACCTTCTCTCTGTATTAATATGTTCTCCATGTTCATGCAATTTGATTGTCTCCGGCCCATAATTTTGGAAATGAGCTCCATATGAAAATACTATGCAAGCTTTTTAGGGTTTTTTGCCAAAAGAAATCTTACAACCTACTGGAGGAAAACTAATGTTTGATGTATTCCACATTAGATGGATTTCCAGGCAATATGTACTTTGTATAGACAGAAATATCAAGTAGAAGCAGGGTAGAGGATAACATGAATAAACGAATTTTACCCCTACCTCAGGGTATTGGCTTAATTTCCCGTTCATTTTGGTGTTAGAAAAATACGACGATAGTTATATTAAGCAATGAATCACAGTATTTTATTGTGCTTCATGTCAAACGATACAAATATACACACATATATTACCAATAGCGTTTTAGATAAATACCCGACGTGTAGTTGTTATTGTTGACAAAAGCTACACGTTTAAAGTTGTATACCTTTAAACGTTTTAGATAAGTGAAAAGTCGATATCCTCCTCAAAAGTATCCCAATTCTTGTGGGTTAGGATTCCTGCAAACTGATTGTAAAAGAACAGGCACACGTTGATGGGTATTCGGCAATGAATATGATTAACTCCATTTATCAATGCTTTGCCCTCCATCGGAAATGTAGTATCATGGCGATGTATAGTGGCACTATAGCAATGAAAATATGACATGATCCATAACTTAAATCAGGACAAAAAAGTAACACAATGAAAGTATGATACATAAATGGCACTTTGTTAACCTTCATATACCCTGGTATATACTTTGTTTTGGCAACTTATTACATTTCTATATATGGAATCACCAATAGTGTTCATTGTCATCATAACATACACATTTTCCAGCTGTACTTTGAAGAAGCTAAGGATCACACTGTTAAGATGTCGTCCATATAGCAAAATTTATATGCATAAGAATATGTATATATATATATATATATATATATATATATATATATATATATATATATATGTATATATATATATATATATATATATATATATATATATATATTATATATATATTATATATATATTATATATATTATATATATATATATGTATATATGTATATATGTATATATATATATATATATATATATATATATATATATATATATATATATATATATATATATATATATATATATATATACTGTATATATATTTATATATATGAAGAATATACGGTATCAATAAATTGAAATTGATATAGCCAATTGTAGTGCTCAATCAGCATGTGGAAACGGCCAGGTCATCTTAACTAAGTATTGGTGTAAGCGTTATATACATTAAGAATAACAAACCACGTTAAATTGAAACCTATTTTCAAATTTCACTCATACCACATTCGTCAAAATGAAACGTATATACATCATGTTCATTAGCAGTTATACTTTGTTGTTTGGTCAAAACTTTCCAACCCTTTAATATATCATTTGACCTTTCCAGAGAATATATCTATTCAGTTGTTTTTGGTTTTTCAAAATTCAGCAATGTCAGAATGAAATGGGCGCATCAGTTTTGTGTCATAAGCATCTAATAACAATCCTATAAAAGCAGTTAAACAGCGGTACCACAAACATTGATCTGTATTAAGGTGATGGGTACCATTGCAAGCCAGTTAAAAGCCCTGTCCCAAAACACACCTCAAAGCAGCATAATCCTATAAATAGGTGTATCTCTAGGTTCCTGGATGTTATCAGGTAGAGAATATCATCGCCACCTGTCATTATTCAATCCATATTCTGTTTTATTTTAAAATTTACAACTTTTTTTTCGAATGACATATTCTCATTAATTACGCAGTTGATGGTTACTGTAGGTTCACAGATACCTTAGGGATGTCATTGACTATGCCCAATAAAAAGTTCTTTTTTGATTTCTTACTGCTGAAGACTTTTGCGGGCCATAACATACTGGTACAAGGTACTCAGCGAGAGCTATCGAATAAATGTAACCAACATGACAGGGTTTAGATGTTTTTCAAAAATCGTGCGTCGTTGTGCTTTAGACGAAAGTAGCCTCAGCATGGGAAAGGTTAAAACCAAACTACGTATTTGAAGGACGTAGGTGTTTGTTAAAGAACTGTCGATAGCGGGAGGCCGCTTGCTGCTTAGCACGTCTCTCATCAGAGATGGTTCCAGCAAGGTGATCCATGACGTTGACAATCATCAGGAGCTTCATGGCGTGGCTGTTGGCGTAGCACAGGTGACTGATGAAGTGATAATCCATGGGGAACTGCAGGCAGCACCTGTTTTCATCCTCAGGTTCCACCCTGGGCTTGCCGATAATCTGCGACTGCCTTCTCTTCTCCGCATCAGTGAAGGTCAGCTCCACGCTATCTCCTCCAACGACAACGGGTTCAACACCATGTGCTGACTGCTCACCGCCTACATCTACAGGTACCTGCTCAACATTGGCGCTACTTTCTGCGACCTTCTCAGATTCCTCCGCGACGATCTCGCACGCGATGCGGCTCCCGCAGATGCGAGAGTAGACGTGAGATTTGCAATCCGGCTTGCAGCGGCACTCCCCACATTTGGCACAGCCGTCCCCGTGCTCCTCGCACCAGGACCTCGAGCACTTTTTGCAGATGTTCAGCGTGTGATGGCGACACAGTTTGCATTCGCAAGGGATCTCGAAAAAGATGGACATGATCCCCTTCATTGTGATGAGTACGCTGAAGCCCAGAGCGGTGACAGTGACCAACCAGAAGATGAGCAGGATGTAGTACTTAGAGAAGGTACATTGGACAGGGTGTTGCCGATCCACACAGCAGATGAAGTCTTGTCTAATCTCGTCAATCCTGACGGGTTCCCAGAGAGAAAACAGCAGAATCTCCCCAATGAGTATGAGAAGTCTGAAGAAGTTCAAGCCAAAATACCACTGAGAAAGATCATTTCCCCTCCACTTGAAGCACTGCTTTTCCAGCTCTTGAAAGCGCTTATCCTCTTCCTCCATCCCCGCTCCTGCCTGGACCCTATTTGCATATTTCATGATCCTCTCAAGGTCACCGTAACCTTGGTCCACAGTGTGCTTGATAAAGAGGAGATAGCTGAGGATCTGGTCTCGCAGAAAGGTGTTGGATATGAAACTCGGTATGTAGTTTGCGAATGCAATGAGGAGAAATATTGAAGGGATGATGTTCTGCCAAAGACGCGAGGGCTCTGAAGTCTCGCAGATTTTCGCGCTATCCTCGTTGGTCAATTTAAAGGTGTGCGTGGCGTTGCGGAACTGCTTGTCGTAGGCGTTGATGTGGCTTGCGCAATAGGCCTTGTCATAATTGCTGGTGGCAAAGCCGTAGCCGGAATAGTCCCGCGGAAAGGGCTGGCAAGCTACATTGTCCCCTGAAAGGCAATTGTATAAATCAAGTACTGGACGTTTTGGAACCAACCACGCACTTCCTTAATGTATTTGCACAGCCCTTTCATTATAGATATTTATTGCAATCGATGTCTTAGTATTTCTGGGACCTGCCAAGAAAGCCCATTGGTCTAAGGCAAAACGTTTCATGCATGAAAAACTCGTTGCATGAAAGTTTCATGCATAAAAATCTCTTATTTTCATGTATGAAAATGAAATTTAGTTAATTTACGCCCCTGGGCCCCTGGACTGTACACAATGTCATGCACGGAATTGTTACCCATGAAAACCTATGGGCAAAATTTTCATTTTCATGAACTGCTCGCAGTCTCGCAACACGAGAGTTTTGACACCTGACACCTGAACTAACTAGTCTCGATTTAGCATTAATATGGTAGAAAACGTTACGAGAGACGAAATTCCACCATTTTTTTCCCCAGAAAAGATTGAGCTCTGGAAATCTGTGACTTAATGAAAAAGAAATCTCGATTGATGTCGGAAGGATACGACGGTTTGGCCATCTCCAGGCACTTTTCTTGTGCATTGTGAATAACAGTAATAGTGAAATGTGACTTGTACTGGGTTTGCACTTTAGAACTCATCCGTTTGCTTCTCAACTACCAACAGCATTTTGCAATAAGAAGTTAATAATGCATGTATCACACTATAACCTTTGTCCTAAAAAGCCTACTTTCTGCTATGCAGAGTAGAATAAACAGAGCATGACTTTTCACAAAAAAGGTTTGTAACAAGCATTTCAATAAGTTTTTGAAGGGTGCATATTTACAAAAAATTGACATTTAAAAAACTCCGATAGAACTTTTAAACGTGTTAGTGGATTTACAATATGAATGAGCATTCGGAAATGATACCACAATGACAAAAAGGGAAACTTCAAACTATCAGTATATGGGTATTGGGGTTTAAGTGGCGTATGGGCTTAATTTGTGAATACAGGGTCATTTTGAGTTTGTTTACATATATTGAAGCCTGCACCCCTTTCCTTATAATCAATCAGAATAACGAATTGTGAATGCGTAGACCGTCACCGAGCTGAGTGTCAGAGCCCAATCATAACAAAAGCTTCCATGGGTTTGCACACAGGAAGGAAATGTTTTTAGCCCGTTTCTCCATATCGAATTTCAACAAAGCATTGTTGTTT